>JBBPKK010000546.1:0-21297 GCA_038089215.1 Tylopilus vinaceipallidus
CTGTTTCGAGAGCATGTTCACTTTTCCGTACTGCTGACGTGCATTCCGAGCTCGCGGTTGAGTAACCAAAAAGTCACCTGTGGATGTGGTGAGAAGGGACCCTATCGGGCGGAGAAGAACATACGACGTTACGGTTGACAAAAAGCGGGATCCTTGAACATCAAAATCGACTCGTCGGTGTCGGCGTCGTGCGAGGCCACCAGAGAGCCTAAACCAACTCAGTAACGACACGAACTGAGATGAGAAAAGTGGGTGGGACTTTCATGCAGCATCGACCTCCATAGCATGAACCTCATCAAATTTCGTTTGCATTGTCTGCAGAAGTCCTGGCTGAAAATGAAGTCAGTATATACATATATAAAATAGCATGCCAATAAAACACATACCGATATTAATTCATCTTCCTGGAATTTGAGATCACCCCGACTACTCGCATCCAGATGAACCCATCCAACTGATGTCAGGTTCGTGCTAACCTGGGGAAATTTGACCCCTTTTACCCAATAAGCCGCAACGTTCTTGACTACATCTGCATGTGGCCCTGCAAATACAAGCTTCAACTTGGGTGCCTGTAATCTGTTCTTCAACGCAGCTGCCAGTGGTGCTTCCAGCATGTAATCTAGCACGTTTTGCATCTCATCAAGGGGCGGTTTGTGGCGAGAACTCATGGTGACCTGGAATGCAAAAATGCCAGCATCAAGCACAAGGATACTGTCTATTCCAGGGTGAGATGGCGGTGCAAGCCAGTAGTAGGGAAGAGAATGTGTGTGGAGAGTGTCGAGTGTACTGGGGGGGAAAGTGATATTTTTAGGTAACTCAATAGATTCGTCTGTGCCATCCACCCAATGGCAACTCACTTGACGCCTAGTAGACAATAGCGCATGGAACAGGAGTTCATATATGACGCCAGCTGATCTACGAGTTGCAGGGTTGTCCATCAATGCAGTAAGAAAACTTTGCTGAATCGCGACGTCACGCCTTGCGAGCGCAACACACAATATTTTGATGATGGTGAATGTTGCAATGACGTAGACATACTTGAAATGGTCGCCCGTGGGTGGTCGAGTAAGTGGTCGGATAAAAAAGAAAGGGGAGGATAGGTCGGCAGTGATATCGAGTTTGTTTCCTCCTCGAAGGAATTTCTTGCATTCATCGACGACTTCCATGGAAAGCGCACGATAATCTCCCAGCACTTCTTCTCGGTCTGAAAAGCGGTATATGAGAAGCGTCCGTGGAATGCCGCCAACGTCGCCCACGAGGCTCCTCAATTTCTCGGTGCTTGCAGCACTATAGCCACGTAGAATGCTATACAAATCTCATCAAGTCTTGTCGGAACAAAGATTAATCACATACCCTAGTTTAACAATTTCCGTCTCGGACCAGACATCCATAATATAACGACCAGCGCCGCATTGCTTGCTCCACTCCCTCCAACGGTCCTTTGTTGGCGAAGTTGTTTGGAAAGTTCGGACATTGCGTGAGGAACTGAGTGCGGCATGGGGATGTTTAACGTGCTGGTTCGAGTCAGAAAATGCCCACATTCCGACCTCAGGTTCGGGGCTCAACCGCTCGGAGAGAGGATGGACGGCCGCTGTGGCGTTCTCAAAAAGTACGTAGTACCTTTCGCCACCCAGATGTTGAATGGCGACAGGATGGTGCTGCGCAAGGCGTTCGACGAGTGCGTGCAAAATGAACAGGGTTTTCCCTGCACCCATAAGCAATGGATATTGGGAATTCATATTAACGTACCAATACCGGGCTGGCCAGTAATAAATGCACCACCTTTGTATCTCTCAGATATTTCGCGCTGCGCAAGGTCCAGTTCGGAGCATTTGGTTTGCAGAATTCTCATCGCAGTGCAGTACTCGTCTCGTATAAGTAGCTTGGGTGTGCTCAATATTGTCGTGAACAAGGTTTCGAAAGCAGAAAAGTAGTCCCCAAGATCGATGTACTGGAAACCGGGGGAGTGTTGTTTCACGACAGACGCAGGGTCCTCCCAGACTGCTGCAGAGAATTGTTGGAGGCTTGCGAGTTCTTCCGGTTTAGCATAACAGTTAACAGAGAGGGGAGAAAACGCTGGGGGCATTAGGGGCCGCAAAGGAGTGACCGTTATTGTAACCTTGGCTCTTCTTACTCAGCTTCGTGACTGGTAACCTCTGTAGGTTAGTACGACAGTAAATGCCTGTAGATGTCAAGCTACTGCCAAAGGAAATAAACTGGAGAACTACTGGTCGAGTTTCGACGGACACAGCTGATGATAGCAGCTTTTTGGAGTCAGGCGCCGCTGTCCTCAAACTCGTTCCCGACCACCGTTGATGAGTCCACCAGCCACATCTTTCTTGCAGGATCTACAATTGCCACCAGACATCACCGACGAGGTAAAGCTACTCTCTACACCGTCAACGGTGTCATGAAGAACCCCCACACTTGCTCATTTGCTCCGTCAGGCATGCACGCGCGCGATCTCCGAGCTTATCTCCCGCGCCTCTCAAGACCAGCCGGTGTCCCTCAACCACATCCACGATGCCATCTCTCGATACAAATGTGCAGCGTATCTGGTAAACTGACGTCTTCTTTCCTGCGTCACTATTCACGTTTTGCTCCAGGAACCGCTCGACATTTTGCCGGCGTTGCTTCCCCGCTGCCTTTCCCAAGGTGCCATGGACCTGATACGTACTTGTGCACTCCACAATAGCCCCAAGGAAATCATGATCGTGGTCCAGGAGGCCATCGAGCATTTGCAAATGCGTTTGGACAGCGAAGAGAACGCAGAAGAGGACGACGCCGATCTCGTACAAAGAGTTATTGGTATCGTGGCGCTTTGTTCTCCAGGTCGGTTTACTTGGATACGTGGAAGTTTGACTGACCGATAGACACGGACAGCCCTCTCTCGAGCGAGGCTCGGAAAGAGATCGCCCCTCGACTTGTGTTCACCCCTCTTGGAAAACGTCACATCGTTGATCTCCTCTGTCTTGCCACTTGTAAACAAGGAAGAGGGCCGTGCGCTCATCACTGAAGCAGCTCACCTAGTCAGGTCTCTCGTTGTGTGGGCTTCTTCAGTTGCCGACGATCATGAGGCGAGAGAGATCAAAGTCAATTTCATCTTTCGTCCCCATCGCACACGTTGACATTTTTCCAGAGTCTGCTTCGCGATCTCCTCGATACGGTTGTGGTGAGCTGTGCACCATCGATCCAGGCGCATCTAGCTATAAGAGCCGCCGAGAACGCTTTCCCCCGATTTTTCATAAATTCCTCCGTCAACAAAGAGTGGGAGGATGGTGAAGGTGCAATGCTGGAGGTCCAGGTGCGTTTAGGCAGACCATATCGATGAAGCGTATCACACTCTGTATGCAGCGCGCACTCGAAAGCATGGGTGATTCGCCTCCGAACACGCGCAGAAAACCAACCTCGTCCAGCGATCTAGTATATTTGGCCCATACGACCCCCCCTGCGCCTCTGTCCGCCACTGCACTAGCAGATCTACATCACCTGCTTGTCAGCGCCTTGCAGATGAACATGCTCGTCGACGAATCACTGTTCCTGCTCTTCCGAATTCTTACCCTCGAGACCACGGCCATATCTCCAGACCTCGCGACATCGTTGTGTACGGTGCTCACAGCGCTCGCAAGCACGCACCTTGATCCGACCGTTCGGCAGCTCAACCTTCGATTGTTGTCCCTGACGTTGACCAAACTCCCACCGCCTCCGCGACTCGAAATGCTGTTGAAGCTCATGACGGACGAGGACTTTCCTCAGATTAGAGGGCCTGCCGTGGGACTACTCAAAGAGGCTGTTTTGGAAGCGCTGGCGCTTCCTCCCAACCAGGCGACTCGAAATCCATTTGCATCTCCTCAACTATTGCACATGTTTGGCGGCGTGCTATTCAGATCACGTCCGCCCGAGTTCTTCGGTGAAAGCAAGACCAGAGAAGAGCTCGCCCAGTCGATAGAATTGCTGCGCATCGCAGACTGTCTTTCGTTTTACTACGTGCTCCTGCAGCGAGACCGTGACAACTGGGTAGGTATTATTATTTTTTTACCGCCCATCTAATGGTACCACAAAGACGGGTGTGAGGTCCCTATGCAATGTCACGAGCGTCCAAAATTCCCTTCTTCGACCATTGCGCCAATTTCTGGAGGTCCATATCGCGGGTGAAGGTATGCCATTTGGACATGGAAGATTCATAATGGCTCAAGGTTTGCGCCCACGCAGGGGAACCCTTGATGGCCCTATTATCGCTCCAAGTCGGGCTCGACCGCATAGACGGCGCAATCCGATCGCTCGATCTGGCGGGGTCTGCGTTGCGCTGTGCATGATTAATGACGATCGCGCTTAGGATGTCTGCACGTGTGGCAGCGCCCAGGACAACAAGCCCCGGACTGCCGGACGTTTTTGACGATCTTGGCGTGTACGATAGGGTATTTGCTGGGTGCCCGTCGGTGTCGTCGAGGTGCCAGAAGTGCGATGGGATCAGGCGTCGTGGCGATGGGCGTGGCGTGGTTCATGATGGCCTATGGGCCATAGATATAACTTTCTCCATGACTACGAGTGCCTGGCCCCGTCGGAACGCACCCGCGGAGGAAAAATATAAATAAGTGTTGGAAATAGCGTCGGTCATTTCGCGGCGCCAATCACGAGGTGTGTGGATGGGCGATGATCGATTTCGACGTCGAATCGCTGCGTGCGACGTTCCTGCCGTGACACGGCGTCCGCCGATACACACGTTCGTGTCGCTGGCATATGAAATTGGAATAGGATCGTGGACTCGTCACGACGAAAGTCTTCGTGACGCATTTTATGGGGGCCCGGAGAAAAAAGGGACGTCCGACCGTACACGGGCGTGCCTGGGCCAGCGCTTTGAGGGCTGGGTTCGGCGTCGCGTTCGGATCAGGCGCTGCGTTCCGCCTGTGGGGACACATTTTTGGTCCCCGTCCTACCGTCGGAGCGTTATCAGCCTGGCGTCGTTCTGACTGACGCCGAGCGCGACAGCCTGGACACTGGACGCCTGGCGGCGTGCATGCGTGTGTTGCGATACGCGGTGTGTTATCTCGCGCTGCTTATCTCGCACGCGACCAGCCAGCTGCCTAGGCACGGAACGCAGCCGCATCTCGATCGTGCGCTCGGCTATGGGCGCGTCGGATGGGTGCTAGCTCCTGCACGCGACCCGTCCTGGCCTAGCCTGGCATGATGGGCCATGCAGGCGATCGACGACAGCGGGCTTATCTATGCCATGGTGCGGAACGGGACGCACGCATGCCCACGTCCCCAGCGCCGTCCCACTGGGAGTGCGTCTGGCGGCCCGCGCGTCCCCTTTGCCTGGCCTCTCCTAGGCCGACCATGCTGCGCTCAGCGTCGGCACCACCGGACGCGCACCCTGGGTCTGTGTCCAGACCCGTGCACGACCGTCCCGGCAGGCGTTCGAGCGCGCGATCCGCCGACACAGTCTGACGCCTCAGCCGAGCGAGGCGAGGCACCGCGTCCGTCCTATCGATCCTCCCACCCCGTCGCGCGTGGGCACACGAGAAAAAAAAGCGGAAGAAAAGGCAACAACGGTCCCATGCCCGGGACCCTGCGAACCCGCGGAGCGGTCGCACCCGACGTTCACGGTCTCGAACGCGGCAGGGCAGTGCGACGTGCGTGAGCCATCACGCACGCGTTGGTGTGGAGCAGCTCGGTGGGCACGCGATCCGTCGAGGCTACCGAGGGACGGGGGTGTGCACCTGGATCGCCGATATAGTGTGTCCCTTGCAGCAGCACGCGGTGCGTCCTTCGTAAGCGGGGGAACCGTGTCCACATTCGAACTAGGATGTGGGATCCGTGAGACGGTCCGAATGCCGGCGGAAACATGCCACTTAACCGACTAGTTCGCTTCACGTCATGTCCTAGGTACAGGAGCAGGTATCATCTCGTTCATCCCGGGGGTACTAAGTATGCGGTCGTCAAAAAACCATCGTCGACGGGGCGTAATCTAAGTAAGGTCAAGGGGATGCATGGGAAACGGCGAGGCACGATTCGATGAAGAACATCGAACCGTACAATCCAAAAAAAGAGAAAAAGAAAACATGCAGATGCGGCGATCGGCTGTTTCGGTAGGTCGATAGAGCCCTGCCAATCGGTGGGTGAACGAATAAACTTGACAGCTCGAGTTCGCAAATCGGAGAGTTGGGACCGCTTCCTTGACGAGCGGTTCCTGGAAACCATCGAAACATGCCAAAAAAAAGGCCACTAGAGAAGCTCTGTTTGTAAGGTTTGGGATAGGGATCGGGTGGTGCAACACAAGGGTGGAAAGCCAGAAATAAATCGAGCGACTTTTACTACATACACAACAGAAATCGCCACGAGGTAAGAGTGTTTAGTCGAATTTCTGGTATCGAAGCTCCAACTTGCGAAGCGGGACGTAGAGGAGTGAGGCAAGGGGGAAGGCAACTTCGAATCCAATATCACCTGTTTTTGCACCAATTGGACCTACGAACCATACTTGGTTCATGCAGGGAACTATAACGCCAAATGAAAGAGCGAATGCAGATACGGCTGCTATTCCCCATGGCAAACGCTTGCGAACGTTCCAATCATCTTGATTGTAGGTATTGAAGTCGCCTTTCCGGAAATAGAAGTGCTCAACCAAGAGGATACCACCATACGCGCTCGCCCAGTAGCCAATGAGACTTAGGAAGTTTGTGAGAGCTGTATAGAACTTGTGGGCACCAACGATTGACAGCGGTAGTCCACTAATGGGAGAAAGAAAGAACCGATATTCAGCGGAGAGTTCTTGGATGAACGATGTCCAAACGTACATTGCAGTGCTCACGATGGAGAATACATATCTGGGAACGCGGGCAAGCGCGGGTACCAGTACCTGGAAGTTGAAACACATGGAATAGAGGGTACAGGCAATGTTTGCGGTCACGCTGAGACTGAGCATGACTGTCAAGAATTTGCCAAAGTTTCCAACGGGGCTAAGCATGGCTTCTAAGAGGCCACCGATATTTCCCTCTGTGCCATAAGCAGCGTTCCAACTGGGGACGTTGTACGAGGCTAAAACGACAGCTGCGCCCAGGCACTCGAGAAGAATCTGGCGTGTTCAAATTAGGAATAATTGCAGAGGAAGGGGTGCAAAACGTACGATAGGAACGGTGTATCCGAGATAAGCAAACACGAAAATGCGTCGGCTTGGGTGGTCATGTGAGGTCAAGAGCAGAAATCAAAGCGAGGAAAGGTACGAACGAGGATACAGATGGGTCGTAATACATTGTGAAATCGGAGGCCATTGCACAGTAAGTGATGACGAAGCCAGCGATTGTAGCTGCAAAGGAAAGGACTGCGGTCACGGTTGCGGGTGGTTGGGGAGAAATATTATAGAGGTTCTTGCCGCTGACGCCAAGGGCGACAAGAAAGGCAAGGAGAACTGGGGGCCATGCAAGACGCTCGTACCAGTTGAGAACCTTGTACCCCATGAAGGAGATCTGGGAAGGGTAAGGTACGGAAGGTCAAGGATGAATTGGAAAGACAAACAATCATGGAAAGGACCGCAATAATGACAATGCCAACCCTGAGTTCAGGAACAGGACATTGAATGGAATGGAAGCGAAAATGAAAAAAAGGCAACTTACGTCCATGACATGTTGCTATTGGAGACGCTGGCAAGCGCTTGACCCCCAAGGATACTGTTGAGGATATTAAAGCCACAGAGGCCGACGAGATTGAGAATGGTGAGTATAATAACGCCAAAATATCTGAAAAAGAGTTGAGGTCGTGTCAGGTCGTGTGAACTTGGGGACGAACCCAAAGGTGTAGCGTGAAACAATCATCTGTCTCATGCCAGTTTTTGGGCCCCATGTGTTCCTGCAGAAATGAGTATGCAGAGGGAGAGAGAAGGAAGGTGCTCACAAGTATGCAGGAAGGATGTTTGCAATGAGATTAATGAATAAGATTACTAAACATGAATCGCGGAGACCGAGGCCGAAGATGACCGGACCAATTGTGCCGGTCGAAAACCTGGGTAAAGGTGAGCTGGGAGATGCAAAGCAGAAGGCGGCATGTACGAGAGAATGTTGAAGTTCATGGAGAACCAGACAAAGAAGATCTTGTAGAACTGGGTGTCTCTGCGGTCCTCATACGGGACGGGGACGGTGCCTGTGGGGGGGGTGAGAGGGGATGCCGAACGGAAGGGGAGGACGGACCGCGAGCTTCGATGCCCCAGCGAAAGCCCTTTGCAAGGGCGGGGAAGTCGTCGCCGGAGTCGGTGCGGGAGGCAAAGTCCTTTTCGACATCGGAGTCTGCCTTGGACTCGTGTACGGACATGGCGAAGGAGAGACGGGGAAAGGAACGACTGGGGAAGGGAGCGTCTAATATAGCGATAAGCTCCAATAAAAAATACAGATACATCCCGTCAGATCTCCCAGATGCACCGGTGACGTTGTTGACATATCAATTCCCACGGTCTCCCCTTTTGGAAACTCAAACCCACGTGTCCGCTGCCAACTCAACTTGCCCTCGTCCAACATGGCCGCCCTCCAACGCCCCTACCGTGGCTCGCGCGTCTCCTCCTTCTACCCCGTCAAGTCCCTCCCGCCCCTCTCCGCCCTCGACAGCGCCTTCCAGCTCCAGGAGTACATCTCCCTCCTCATCCGCCTCGACGTGCACGACGTCGACGCCATCGTCGCCCTCCCCGGAAAGGCCGCGCCAAAGGACCAGGACGAGTCCGCTGACACCCCAGAGCCCGACATCAAAAACGATGCAGACCGCAAGAGCGATATATCGGTCGACCGCGCCTGCTGGATATATGAGCAACTGCGGTCCGTCAACCCGCACCACGCGTCTCCCATCGCATTGATCTTTCTCTAGCCGTCTTGCTCAAGACCTCTCACACCCTTTGATCACCATGCTCCAACAGGAATGCACGAGGAGCTCATGTCCCCAGATGAAGGCGGGAGAGTGGCTATATCTCTGTGTTGCGCACGGTAATGACGGCGCTATGGAGGTCTGTACCATTCCAATTCCGAAATACCCTTTGTATTCTGATCTCACCGATATACAGCAATGCTGTGCCATAGATTACATCCTTCATACTGTCGACAGTGCGACTGCTCTCCTCAACTCTCCGAGAGCCTTCCCCTCTAGGTACTCATTTAGCCGACTTCTTTTCCGCCCTTTCACCGTGCTCATCAATCTCGATCCATCCTTTCATAGACTCTCCATTCCTCAGACATCCCACAGACACTTCTCTTCGCTTGCCCGTCGCCTCGGCAGAATTTTCGCTCATGCTTATTTTCACCATCGCGAAGCATTCGAGCAAGCCGAGGCAGAATCATCGCTTTATGCCCGCTTCCTCAAACTCACTAATCAATTCGATTTAGTCCCTCCAGAATTTCTCGTCATTCCAGAAAGTGCCATCCACCCCGATGACAAGTCCCACGCCGAGCAAGTAGAACCGCCTCGTTTATTCTCTGTTGCCGTCCATCCAGCTCCGATTCCCCAAAATGACGTGCTTACGACAGACTCTCTTGCTGAGGTCGATCACTTTTCTGCTACCCGTCTGACAGGCGTCGATGCCGTCAACCAGCTTGGTACCGGCAGTCCTCGCAGACTGGGTCGCAGCAGAACCGACACCATGGTCTTTACCGAAGGCTATACCGTCGCAGAGGAACTGTCCAAAAGTGACGATGTTGGCCAGTCCACTATTGACAGCTTGCTCAATGTCTCGCCAGTCGACCAAGTCTACCCGCATATTGAGCTTGAAACGAGAGCAGAAGACTTGGATGATGAAGACATTGGCGATGCTCACTCCGACTCGACACTCGCTGGCCCACTGTCACCCCCGGTCGAGGCACTTTCACTTATCTCACTTGTGGACACTTCGGACGAGGCCACGTCACACGAGTCCGTTCTAGGCGACGAACCATCTGAACCATTATCAACATCCGACGCTCCAGCGATCCTATCGGGTACTGAACAGGAAACCGTAGTGGTGCCTACCCCCGAGGAGCACCAATCCACACTTGAACCCTCGGCCTTGGACTCCGTTCCGGAAGGACCGCCCTCTGCCGCATCTGGATTCTTGATCAAATCGACAGAAGACTTGCCCCCTCTGGAGGAGAACGTCACGGAGTCTGTTGACGAGGGTTTATCAATATCCACCCATAGTGAGCCCCTGCACACGGAACCTCATGAAGTATCCGAACACCCCGAGCCCGTGCTCGAATTAAATGAGCCACCACCCTCAGAACCGATTCCACCGGAGAGCGAGAGCGATATCACCGATGAAGCCGGGCTCGACGGGGATGAAGTAGACGAGGGTCGGGAAGAAGAAGGAGCAGTCATTGGAGAATAAAATTTGGAACGTATGACGGTGCCGCGACAATATTGCGATCCGCAATGAACACAGGTGTGCAGCGATCTCTCGACTCGTGGCCGCTTAACGACGACGGAGTATGCTATATGGGTCCCTAGGGCTTCCTACTCCGTCTATTCTCCCCTCTCAATACTCGGCCGCTTCTCTGCGTTGGGTCATCCGGTTTACGGTTTTGGCAGTAGGAACCGTGCGTAGTTTTGGCTGTGTTATGATTTCAATGATTACGTTCTGCGAGCGTCTGTTTCCATACTATCGTGGGCGATGTACACCGGGTGTAGAACAGGCCAAGCTTCATGGACGCTAACCAATGGCTCGTCTTTCGAATCTTGATGGATACAGCGTTTCAGTCTCCCCTGGTTCCCTTGGGCATCGGCTGATCAGCCCATAGGACCAACAGCACTCTCGTAACGCTCGCTTACCGTTTTTAAATTACCCCTGGTCCACTGCTTTAAAGCCACTCAAGGCACATCATTGATGCGATACCAAAGCATATCAAGCTCGAAAGGTTATTTAATTGCCGATAACGGTACCCAGACGCTGGCCAACGTGCACGCGTTTCGTGCGTTATCTCGTTTACACCACCTCTGAAACTCAGGACGCCAGCCGTATTTCTCGTCTCCCTCACGCGCGATCGGTCTATCGCCGGCCAGCCGAACCCGCGTCACTAAGTAATGTACGCTTGTCGCCTTGTCGACATGCCTGTTCGCGATCGCGCTAGCCCGCGCCTATGTACGCTGTGGGTACGTTCACTGCCGTTAGTGCGCTGCCCTTTTGGGTCGGCGCTTGGAGCCGCCAAGGCCTTGTCTGTATGTGCTACGTAACGTCCCCGAGTCGCTCATGTGCATCCTGTGCCTGTGGCCCCGCGACCCGTGCTGCGGCCTATGACTGAGATGTGTCAACGCCTGAAGGGGAGAGGCGGGACGAGGCCCGGGCTTGTCTTCATATCGCGGTGCACTGCGGCATTGTGCCGTGGGTGTGGGCTGAGTCTGTTATGTCAACGGAGGCGGCTGGCGTACGGTATGCATCGCGAAATCAATTGTGCAAGGACCGACGGCGCACATCGGATGGATGGCCCCGTCGGACCTCACGATGACGTTGTGGACGAGTCCCGCCCCAGTTGCGCGCCGTAGGTCCGCATCACGCCACTGTTCGCTGCCCTGATTGACCTCGTCCTCGACAGAAAATTCCCACACGATCGGGGAGGTCGGATGGGCGCCGTGTCGTCTTTACGCATGCGTGGCCCCCCATCGTCACCTGCCCCCCAAGCCTGCGCTCAGGCGCGATAATCCGGGGCCCCATCGACTGGTTTGAGATCATGCGCAGATCATCGTTGCCATGGAAATCGTCCAGCCTGTTTGCGCTGGGCGTCCGTGCACACGGGCCCATGACCGACGGTCCTACGCGCGGGCGACAGGGCGCGACGGCGTATGAAACTTGTGTCGTGTGGCCGCCTTGTTTTGTTCGCGTGCCTGGATCGTGCGGAACAATGTTCCACGAAATACATCCGTACGTCTTCTTGTCACGAGCGTTGCTTCTCCGATCATTTTCATACAGCCTCCGCGCTGCAAAACTGTCGAGTCTTGGTCTATTAATCATCCGCCAGACTAGTATGTACATATCTTCGACACGTTCCTAGCAAGGTGGGTTATTGCCGCGATGGTCGTGAAGAACAGCCGAGCTCGAAGTGTGATGCACATTTGAAACCACCCACGCACCAGCATTCCCTCCGCGGCACCGCCGTATTCCCATACTACCCATACACCAGGCATACGCGCACCCACGCACTGCGCCTCACAACGGAATCCCGGCGTAAGCCAAGCCAGCTCCTTTCATGAGCCTTTCAATCAACTTCATCCCTTCCAGCACGCGTTCCTCGTCGAGACGCCTGCCGACCACTTGGATGCCCACCGGAAGGCCTTCCATCTTTGTTGCATCGTACATGCGGTAATTCTCTCGTTCGATCGCGTTGCGTGCTCGGAAGGCGCGTGGAGCGGCGTCCGTACGCTTCACGTGGGTAATCGGCAACACCCCCGCACTGTAATCGAGCTGTGAACAGAACGAGATCAGGATCAAACAGTGCCGGCTAGGCATTCTGGTCAGTCACCCACCAGGTTGAATAAAAAAGTGTACCCGCATGCTTTCCACCCGTGACGCATGCCCCCGTGCGGCACGGCGGGTAACGCGTTTGGCACCGTCAGGACGAAATCGACGCCCCCATCGCCCGGTCCACCTTCCACGGCGGTGTCGCGCCAGATTTTGAACCACCGCGCCCGGTAGTCCTCGCGTCGCGCGATCAGCGCGTAATATTCTGACATGGTCTTTTCGTAGAAGCTGTCCACCAAGCCGGCGTAGATAGGGTCCCAGCGAATGTATCGCAGGTACCACGCATAGAGTTTCACGATGAAACGCGGCAGCCACAGGGCGCGGAAGGCCAGAATCATCCCCGGATCATTCGCCTCAAACGATCGGAATGGTGATGCAGCGGTCTTGCCACCATCGGCTAGCAAAAGTTGAGAGGCGATCTGCAGTCCTTCATACGGGCTAGGTGAGTTCCTGGCTTGGTGTCAGACGCCACGTATTGAAACAAGAACAACGTCGTTCTTACAGGGTAACGACTTCATGACCGTTCTTCTGCAATACATCGGTCACCATTTTAAGCGCTCGCAGACACGCAGGTGAGGGGGCCACGACGCCTAGACACCACTAAGTTTCCCGGGTTGCAAACTAGGGTAACGCATACCATCGTCCCACAAAACCCCCCACCTCATGGGTCTATCGACGGGGAGTTTCACCTCCCTCCAGGGAATGTTGAGCACCTGCAACACGATATAAGTATGCTCGAAAAGATGGGTCGCGGGGAGTGCTTACGGAATAGTCATACTCCCATGGTTTCATCTGAAACACAGCGCGCCAAAACGTCTCGAGATCATCGATCGTCTTTGCCATGGGACTGTGCGTCGACGGTATCCCCTCTTGCCCCGGCATGGACGAGACGCTTCCAGCCTTGAGGAACCGATGTGTGCTCGACCGGATCGAGTACACGCCCGAGTAGTGCGCCGGCGCACGCACGCTGCCCGCCACGTCCGTGCCGATGCCGATGCAGGAGCCACCCAGCGCGAGGAGCGCACCTTCGCCCGACGTGGACCCGCCCGGGCTGTACCCCTTCTTGTGCGGGTTCTCAGTCGTGCCGAAGACGTCGTTGGCGGAGGCGAACGAGAGCATAGTTACGGGAACGTTGGTCTTGACGAACGGGACGGCGCCCGCGGCGCGCAGGAGGCGCACGAGCGCGCCGTCATGCTCGAGGGGCTTGCGCGTCCAGGCCGAGTACCCGATGCAGGCGTCGAACCCGCGCACGCCGACGAGGTCCTTGACAGAGATGGGCACGCCGGCGAGCGGGCCGGTGCGCGGGGCGTCGCGGGCCCATTGCTGGGCGGGTGCGATCATGATCTCTGTGAGGCAGTTGGTGAGGGCGTGTGCTTGCAGCGCGCGCTTGGCGTAGGCGGTAAGGACATCGGAGGGGTCGAGGGACGCGGTCTGGACGCCGGACACAAGCGCGGCGATGGGACGCGCGAGGATGTCTTTCTCTTGCGGCGTCAGGGGCTGGTGGAACGTCTCTGGGAGGGCAGCGATCCGTTCTGCGCGCTCGCGCTGCTTGTCATGGCTGTCGGGAGAAAGGGCGGTCGGTCATGGAACCGAGGAGGCGGTGATAAGGGGGGTTCAACCATACCAAGCGCGGCGGTGTGCCAGATAAGAAAGCAGCATGGCAATGGTGGCGAGTCGAAAGCTCACGCGATGGTGTGGACCGTTGATAAGACCAGCCGTGAACGAGAGAGGAAGAACCGCGAAAATATATGTGCCCGCTTGGACGTGCTCTCACGCGCGGCTCTTCTTGCGATAGCCAGTAGGTCAGCTGAGTGCTATGCGTTCTGTCACTTTGAATAAAGGTCCCAGTCGCTTGACTTGGAGCACAGGCGAGAGATTCGCTAAGACGCCGGGCGGATCCTGAGATGCATTCACTAGATTGTGGAGTGGGATTCAGAAAGCATGTCTCTGGTAGTATATCGGATAGTACACCCGCCTGTCAAGTAATTACTCGGTTCGCGGGAGAGCGGGGTTCGACTCCCCGCCAGAGAGACTACAATTTTGCGCAGTTTCCAGACAGCAACTCCGAGACAATCTGCACGAACGTGACTTCTCGTGTGTGCACCAAAGCTTGGCAACCACAAGTGTCAAATCTTTACTTTTTTCTTTTTTGGAATCCTGGTTTGTTGTCCTTCATGGCTTCACCCCGTGGTGGCCATCGTAAGTATCTATGTTATTGGCTTTTTGCTTTATGTGCTTAGCGAACCCCAGTCGTCCGGGCGTGTCCACCGAGCGCTCGAAGTCACCTATTCACAACTCTAAGTCACCTTGACGTATAGCCTGGTGCAAACAATAGGACATTCATCATGGATCCCATCAATTCGTTGAACACTGTACACTGATACCTGTTATTCATCCGGCGCGACCATGTCCTTTGTGGGAAGGAGAAGTAAAGAAATGGTACACATGAAGATGCCACTCCCAGCTAGGTACAATACCGAGTTGCTACCGTGAGTACTGCCGAACAGCTGCGCAGCTATCAGCGGGCCAGAAACCGCAAGTAAGTAGCCAAAGAACGCAGCCAAGCCGGTCGCCGTCCCCCTGACCGCAGGAGGGAATGCCTCGGGAGTCCATCCGTAAAGCTGTGTTAGGATGTGTCAATAATCCGTGTAGCAAAAAGCACGTGAGCGTTGCTTACGGCTGCGTTGAAAAGACACTGGCAAAAGTACTCAAGCATGTTAAAGCCGACATGGCTCGCTTCTGTATTCACGTTGCCGTATAGAAAGAGGGATGCGCCCATGAGCATAGACGAGAAAACGAGGGTCCATTTTCGCCCAACTTTAGGTGCACGGATCAACAAGACGGATAGGACCGTGGCAACGAGACCAGGAGGATAGATGATCAAATAGTCGATATATGTCTGCCTTAGACCGACATTGATTGCGCTGTTCTTCCGCTGCAATATCAAAGGCAAGTATGAGACGGCAGTGCTCAACCCTGTTGACTGCTCGTTGAGACAAAGCATGCACTGTGGCGAATAGCTTACCCCAGCAGTCAAATATCCAGGTGGTCCATACAAGAGTTGTGACTCGTACCATTCTCCGGCTCCCAAACAGGCGTTTGAGTCGGGTGACTTCGCTAACGAATCGCCTAAAAAAACCCATTTCTTCGGCCGGAGGAGTCTCCTTGCACTGATTATAAAGTGATTCCACAGTAAGGTCACAAGGATACCCATTGAAGGCAGCGATCTTGCGAACAACCTTGACTGCATCCCGGTCGTTTCCTTTTGATAGGAGGAATTTCGGCGACTCGTAAAAAGGGAAGATGAAAAAGCGAACGATGAAGAGCGCAAACGTGATCGAAGCCGTTGTAAAATATAGGTATCGCCATCCCATATTCCCATCCCTCGAACAACAAGGTGGAACACCATTCGTTATCTGACAGGATACGAGATTTTCGGGACATGAGTGACCGGGTATGAGCCCGAAACCGATAAGATTTATCATCACAATGCCCAGTGGCTGGAAAATTAACAGCGCTGTAAGGAGATAATACCGATCCTTGTTGAGAGTCAATTGCAGTTCAGTGTCTTCTTTGGTGGGACAGTACCTTTGGAAGGTATTCGACAGTGACTTGACCACATATGTGTGAGCAGCATTGATGGTTAACAGTAGTCAAGGCACTTACTAGTCGCGTCAATAGGAATGTTGCCTCCGATCCCAATTCCAGTGCATGCTAAAATCACCAACAGTCCGTTGTATGTCGACATGGCACCCAAACACATGCCAAACACGCCTGAAATCAAGCAAGTACCCAGGAAAGCAATACGGCGACCTGAGTCAAGGCTGTCAGGGTTGCTGGCCGCGGAATGACAAGCAATCGTGTCTGATTTAATCACGTACCTACAACATCAACCAATACGCCCCACACGAACGCCCCGGCGGTCATGCCAGCCAGCAAACTGGCATACATGTTTCCAAGTTCTTTGTCGGAAAAACCGAATTCGCGCTGAACGCTGGCCAATACAAGCGCGGTTGCGTGCGCCCACATGAGATCCGAACACATTCCGGTCCCGCAGAGCACCCAAACCAACCTGCATCTTTTGAGATGTACGAAGCTAGATGCGAAAGCCACGTAACGACGGTGCGCACCATTGATAACGCCCCATTCCGCGCCCATTTAGTTCTTGATCAATGGTTAACCATTTGCTCGTTGATTGTGCATGGGCCGATCCAGATTCGATGCACTCCTCCACCACAAATTTCTCGTCGGCTACAATGGTTGAGGCCATGCGAGTAGTAGGCTGAAAATAAACTGGGCAATTATGGCGCAGGTGCCAGCATTTATGTATTTCGAGAACAGTCGGAGTCGAAGAATATAAAGAGGATGTGGTGGCCATAAACCCCGATGCTCTTCTGCCCTCGCGGTGTGCATACGTGGCCTGCTGTGAGCACCAATGATGTCGGTGCAAGTTTCGACTGGATACACCTGACTCAGACAAGGTCGATTTCGTCGTAAAAACCTGCAAACTAGGCTGAAGGTGCTCGTATGATATAGCAGTCAGAATCCGATACCATAATAATCCCATGGTGAACCACGGCGAAACATGGAAGTCGAGGCTGAAACGTGCCGAAATGAACGCAGGCTACAAAGCTGGCAGAAGTCACCTTTGGAAGCGTGGAGACTCTACCGAGGGTACCGAGGGGTTCAGCTGAGGAAGTTGATTAGTCAATCATGCTGAGAGTCATTGATATCAAGGTGGCAAAAAGCGTGCAAGTGGATGTGGCTAAGATGTCGCATTGCTCAGGGAGAGGGAAGCCTGCATGCAACGACATGATCCTGAGCATAGGTCCGACAAGAACCCATGTGAACCATCGCATGGGATGATGCTTTTGCATTAATTTCCGCGTAGATAGACAAGTCGAGTTCGTCGCGATAGATATTCTGAATTCCAGATATGCGGAAAATATGTGTGAACGTTCCGTGCACAAAGCCCCGGACTTGGTTTATCACCCCGCCCAGACCGGGGGACACTCGACTTTGTAATTTGCTTGTGCAAATTAGTAAGAGGGAAAGGGCGGATATGGCAACACGTACTTGTAAAGGAAACGCAACGATCCCTTCGATGAGAATAACCAATAGAACTTGGGACAAGATGATCAGCGAGAGGATGAAGGCAACCGCTGTACCAACCGCAAGTTACCTGAAAGCAACAAGTTCGGCCACCGGCCGATGCCGAGCGGCCCAAAAAAGCACAGCTTTTCTTGGGCCAAGTGCTCGATGAAGCCAGTTCGAACAAGGATGTCCTCAAGTCGACGGGGCCATGCGAGCGTTAGAAGTAACAAGTACGAGCGCCAGCCTCGAAGGCAGGGGCACAATACCAAGGAGCGGGAGAGCGAGGAAGACAAGACGTCGGAAATGGTACAGGCTCACTTGACCGTGTTTGCACTGTCTGCAACTAGCGAGAGCGCGTCTTGATAACCCGAAATCCAGACAGGAATTCGCCAATGTACGACAGCGCAAGACGAAGAACGGAACGTTCCACCAGGCACACTCGAGGTCTCTCGTTAAGAATCCCTCATGAGAACGCGAGATTCTGCGAATAGAATGCGCAGAAAGATTGCGTACGATAAAAAAACCCTTTTGGTTGCGATCAAGACTTCCGGCCGGTACATTTAGGCCCAAGCCGGAGAGCAGTTCAACATCAAGGACAAATGGAAGGCCAGAGGGGCTGTCGAGGACTTTCGACGAGACTCAAATGACTAATAAACTTCAACTACAGGACTCGTGACGATCGAAGAAACTCCCAAAGTCTTATTTGATCTTTATTACGCTAGAGTCGATAGTTGGTATCTGAAAACGATTTTTCGGCTCACCTGGTTCAAGCCCAAGAAGATCATCGTTCACGCTACCTATGTGGCCGTGTTCTGGGAATATGGTACGCGCAGCCTGTATTTCTTTCCTAGTAAACCGAAGCTCGTGGATCTTACAGTTTACACTATGTCATTTCGCTTCAGGGCATCGACTCGGGCCATGCCCCCATCCTCGTCTTAAAGTCCCAACGTGCTCACAGCAACCTGAACGACCCATCCTTACCTCTTACCGCTCTTTTTAACATCCTCCAACGTATTCTGCACCCCAGTTGTCCACACCCCCAACTCCTTCTCCAGCGCTACAATAGTCTCCCTCGCCTCCCGACCCACATCGCCGCCCTCGTTCTCCCGACCAAAGCCGATCATCAACTCGTTCCTCGCTTGCAATAGAGTCTCATACGCCATCTTGAGCCTCGTTGGACCGTTAGGAGGAAAGGACATCGTCTGCGGAGACGAACTCGTCGAGGAAGGCTCGTCGACTGCAAGCAGTTTGCCTAGCTCTGCGAGCGCAACACCCCGCACGGGGTGTCCTTCCTCCAGCACCACAGACAACCCTGCCACGTGCTTGGCCGCCGTCCGTATGCTCTCGTCCAGTACCGCTTGCGAGAGCTGGTCTGCAAACGACGCGAGCAATAACGACTGGTGCAGCTTGAGCAGCGCCAGCAGGGGGTGGCACGGTGGGGGTAAACCCGCAGAGACTAGGATCGGAATCATGTTGGTGGTCAATTGCTTCGCCTTGGCTTGATCTATGTGATGATGGGTGGTATGAGTCGTGTGAATGGCCGAAAACGGCCAAGCGAAACACCGCACCGCTCCACTGGAGGCGCGTCGCTTTATCCAGTGCTTCCTGTCCGATGCGAAGGGCATCCATGACAGCCTGAGGATCGGTGATTGCAAATTTGCACTTCAGACATTGAGAAACCAGATTGTCTGTGGTTTGAAGTCAACAGACGCGCTCAGGTCATCATTCATGTACCATGTACCCTCATCTGGGATAGGACAGGTGCCACCACACGATTTGGGACACAAAAGGACTTCCCGTGGGTCGGTGATTGATCTGCATAGCGGACATTGGCAGGTAAAATTGTACGTTTCAGCGAGGGCCGTTTGTCTTTGCGCCTTTGGGAGGGTCGTGTCGATGTAGGCCATAAGCACCTAAACAAGGGGAAATTGATCACCCGGGGATAGTCCAGATATGGAATGCGCGATATACCTCTTCTCCGGCCGTAATATTTCGCAAAGCGATGATATTCATCACCGGTTCTTTCAATCCTGTTTTGCCACTACGAGGGAATACGATGACCGCATTTGGTAGGCAAGAATGGTTCGTGAACGCGGCAAGTGGCGACACAGTAGCGCCGATGGGCGTAAGTGAAGGCGAGGTGAGAGCGAACGTATTCGTAACAACCTGAGGCACAGTACGTGAGCAAGGGAATGGAGACACATCCGTTCGATCCCCACCCTCGAAATCATATCGACAAGGTCACCTGTAGACAGGATGCCATATGGTTCGAGATCCGATGGTGATGTCAGACCAAGGTATCGCACGATCGAGTGTGCCAGGTGGGTATGAGCCTCGACGGAGGTGGTTTGTTGTAATGACACTTTATCTGGATTGTAATATTGGTCAACACGGTGATATAAGTGGTGACATAGACACCAACGGAATTGCATTCCCTGTATTTCTTTCGACTGGACATGGGCGTCAACGATCGGATAACACGGAGATGAGATAACTGTTTCAGACCCATCTGCTATCCAGGCCCTTCGATTTCATTTGCCACATTATGCGGCCGAGACACCGGACCGCATCATTAGGAACACCCGAGACAGACGCGGGGGCGGTCTTCGACCATCGCTGGAGTGCATTGCATTCGTGTTTGTGCAAATTCCAGTCAGCCTTTTGACAGCTCTGCGAGGGGGTCAACGAATTACATGGACATGGCTCTTCCCGAACTCACGCCATTGCAATATCTTAGCGTGCCACAGCCGGAGCATCGCATAAGGGGGGATATCGAAGCGGGATTAGCGCACGAGGAGCAATGCGAATCGAGGTACTGATTGGACAGGGCGAATACATGGGACTCTGTAAGCAGGATGACGGACCCTTGGTGTGGCAGACAACATCGGGTGACTGAACCATGGCAACGTAAGAGGACACGCACCAGGATTAAAGGCCTGCTGTGTCCACAAGCCCCTCCCGGTCCGATCTGTTCTCCTAATTTCGAGTGAAGGTGGGAGTTGCGGATATAAACCCTCGGTGTCCACTACTACCTCATTTCCAATTGAAGCTTGGGGTGACGGCGCGGTGGGCACCGATGCGATACTGGGACCACTCAATGCAGACACATACGGTTTTGAGTCCCTGGTTTGCCTCTTAGATTTCAGATTGGCAAACGACATGCTGGTGAATTGGAGACCGGCATCATTTACCTCTGTTTGCGCCAGACTTGACTTCCTTCCTGGACCCGAACACTCATATGCACCATTATAAGCATGCGGCGGTCCTCGTGTTCGTATTTAACGTTTTCTGCTTGCCAAAATCCAGCGCGCATTACCATGTGCGGGCCCCCTTATTATGACAACCAAGCTAGAAGTGCTTAATTATGCTTTGTCCTTTTGTCCTTGCTCCCGAACTAGCTCTTTGAAAGCAGGTCTAAGCTTGCTTCGCCGCGGGAATTATGATTTTAAGCCTGCTCTAAGTCAAAGTCCATTGTGCTTCACCAAGATGGGTTTGGCTTGCGGGCATATCCGTGTCAGGTGAGTGATGGTTTGGGTCATCCACGTAATCTTTTGTGGAATCGGCTCCCCTCCACAGGCTTCTTCTTGAACCCCGGCAAGAATGGGTTCTACCGAGCCTATCTGGTACTATATCTAGAAACAACGCACCAGAAGCACCACAGGGTGCGGGAAAATCGCCTCCCCTCTTTCTGCTATCTCCCTGCATAAACTGACACATAATGGTTGCGTTAAACGTACAGCCGGAGGCAA
>JBBPKK010000547.1:0-21268 GCA_038089215.1 Tylopilus vinaceipallidus
TGAAAAGGTGGGACTATACTGGTTTTCAACTGTAGGGAAGCACGGCTCCCTACATCCGCGGGGGACTCGAATGCTGACTGTCCCCAGTCAGCCACCTGCTGAGGTAAGCGCACCAAAACCGGCCGGATGCGTCAACAATTCTCTCTCTTGCACCCTCTGTCTTTGTCAGACTCTATCCACCACCGCTACTCACTCCCAATGGCCGAAAAACTCGCCGCTCTCCTCAGAAACGACAACCCGGGACGACTCGTGGAGCCGCCGGCTCAAAAAGCACGTTCCCGCGCTCTGGCAAGCGTGCTGATGCTGGTGGCAACGTGTCCGGCAGATGCAGAGGCAATTGGGGACAAGCATGAGCTATGGATGAAGCGGTGGATGGCGACCCTGGTACATAAATGCGTCCAATCATGGTGAATATGTCTGATCTACACAGGAAGTGCTCCTTTCAGCCAGTGAGGCTGCTAGAGCGGCCAGATTCGACACGACGCTGTCGGCAGACAACATCAAAGCACTCGGGACGGCTGGTGGGTGGTACGAGGCATGGCAAGAGCACCAGCTCAAGGCCTGGGCGGACGCACAACGGGACGAGCAAGAAGGTGAGGCGTCCGGGGCAGGTGCAGAGAGGGACGGCAATGCACTAGGCGCATCCGGGGAGAGCGAGGCGGAGGTGCAGGCAATATCACAGGCTGCCAGGGTCATGCCGGCAGTGCCGCAGGTCGTGTTGCCGACGCTCGAGCAGGTCCGGAAGGTGCATACCGGTCTTATCGCATCCGGGTGCAGATTGGCTGATGTAGATTGAAGCGGTCGCGATCGGCACGAACGAACGACGGCGAGGACGACGACGAAGACGAAGCCCCAGCTAAGGGCAAGGATGCGGTCATGCAGCACGCAACACCATGCGCCGG
Organism: Tylopilus vinaceipallidus; assembly: GCA_038089215.1. Classification (NCBI taxonomy): domain Eukaryota; kingdom Fungi; phylum Basidiomycota; class Agaricomycetes; order Boletales; family Boletaceae; genus Tylopilus; species Tylopilus vinaceipallidus. Next base: position 903 of record JBBPKK010000547.1, read on the forward strand.
ATGTGCGAGGACCGGGATGGCGTGCCGTGGCAAGGCAGGCCAGGGTTGTGAGGGGTGCCGAAAGCGCAAGGAGAGATGTGAAAAGTCGACAGGAAGGGGTGGTCGGGTCGGCAAGAAGCGGCCCCGCATTGCGGGTGCATGTACCGATCTCGTTTCAGTGAGTCTGGCTCATACAAGACCATCCGGATAGCTCGCGCTCGGCGTCAAGAATCGCCACCGGTCGTTACTGTACCAGACTCAGACATCGAGATGGTGTCGCCCAAAGGCAAGGGGAAAGGTAAGGCACACAGCGGTCCATTGGGCAGATCAAAAAGGCGGTCGGATGGTGTGTTGGACAAGGTCGCCCACCTCGAGTCTGCATTTCTGAACACACAGGTGGCCATCAAGAAGGTGGAGGTGGAGCTGAGGAAGGCTGTACATGAATTCGAGGACCTAAAGGACGCCTTGGGCTTGTAGATAGTTGCTGGCCACCTCTGTACTTCATGAAATGAAATGTATCCAGTTTGGTCTGAATCCGGTCTGCGCGTGGCTTGAGTCCGGTGTGAGTGTGGTTGAGTCCAGATTGAGTCCAGTGCGAGGCCATGTCTTGAATGTCCCATGCCTGTGTCCAATCCATGTCCGGTCCTGCAGGTATCTGTATGGTACGAATGGTGTCAACAAAACAGTAGCGAACGAATAGAAAATAAGCGGGAACTCTTATCCTATGGCAGTGGTATCTCTTCTGCTTTTCGGCAGATCGACATTTTCTTGGCCAGACAGATCCGGTTTGACAAAAAGAAAGGGCATGGCACCAGCACATGCGGTTGAAGTCTGAACTGGTATCCAAAAGTGTCTGCAGTGCAATGGGACGGCAAACTCGGTGAATAAACAGATGCTATCATATGGCGGCGGTATTTTTCCTATTATGACGGTGTTTTGGTGACTGTTTTTGTTGTTAACGGGTGTGTGGTATGTTCGGTACAGGATGGCTAGACGGAAGCAAAGCACTGGACGAATACCGGGATGAAACGATTGCGAATGAGACACCGGTTGAATCCCGGGATGAAACAGAAGTCGCCGGCTGAATACCAGGGTAGAAACGGTATCATACGTGCAGTGCGGCCGGTTTAATAACGGTCCGGTGGTTCGTCAGGGATGGATATCGGCGGATCGTCATTGTCTAACACAGGGAACTTGGATTGAAAGTCGGCCGGTGTGTTTGTGGTACCAACAGCAGCCGCGGGGGACTCTGCATTCTTGACTGGTGCTTCCGAGTGTTCATTGGCGGTCTCATCAACGTCTATACCTACCAGATTGATCACTTCTTCATCGAACCGGCATCGAGACCTAAACCAAAGACAGATCAGTACCAAACACCAGAGTGCTGCGCTAGGCCAGCACACGCATGCCCGCAGGGGACTCATAATGATGTCCTCCCGGACATCAACTAACGGAAAGAAGGGGGAACGGGTGAGTGGGAACAGACCGACAGAAGAAAGAAGAGGACATGGGGATGATAAAACCAGCAAAACAGGACCGGACAGTTCAAAACGAGGGTAAGGGAGTGGTATGTATACCACTGCCATATGCGGGATGGAACCGGGTAGTAACAAGCAGGCCGGACTCAATAAAACACCGGGTTGAAGGCATAATGCGCGGCAGCAGCGGGCAGAAGGTAACAGAAACGGAAGAGAAATGGCCGGCGGGTCAGTACCGGATAGGGGCCGATTAAGCGGCACGGAAGCGGAAGGGTAGGGCCAACGGACGGCAAGGTATGGTGAAGGTGAAATGAGCCCGGATTGAAATACAGGATGGAAGCAATTGACTGAACGAAGAGAAATGGTAAACAGTGAAACAGAAGGTAAAAATGCTGGAACCGGCCGATAAGCCAGTGCTAAAATAGCCAGCAAAGGGTCCGACGGGGCAGAAACACTTGCAGAATGGTTGCCGTCAACAATGGGCGGAACAGCAACAACAAGACTGTTAGCGGCAGAATCAAAAATACCGACCGGTGTGGGATCCTGTAAGTGGTCAGCAGCAACGGAAGGGACATCAGCGGTGATGGCAAGGACAGTGTCCGACGGTTCCGAGAGCATGGGAAAGTGCAGTGCACTATCAGAAGGGTGGTCATCTTCGTCAGCATCAGATCAGCCTGGTGGTATGAGTGACGGAACGGCACAATTGATGTCGGAATCAGTGGTACCGGTATGTGAGGTGTCCTGTAAATCATCAGTGGCAACAATAGGTGAATCTGACATAACCGGGAGTGCGAGAACATGTACTAGCGGGTCTGGAAGCGGCCAGCATGCTGCAGCAGAAGGGAGTAATGACGGTTCCAACGGTGCAAACACATCAGTAGTGGCTAGATTAGGGGTGTGAGACAGGATGTCCTGGCCAGCACCGTGGCATGGCAACACTGTCACAGTGTCCGGGAGCGTGTGGCCCTGTGAAATGTCAGCGGTAACGGTTGGTATAGGCGAAACGGAAGGAAAGCAGGTCGGATTGTCGAAGAAATATGGTTCCGCCGGCTGGCTAGAGCGGCTAAAAGGGTCCGGAATCATGACCAGCAGTGGTACTACTGGATGCGATGGGTCCGGATTCAAAAACGGCGGGTGGAAGGAAATGTTAGAAGCGGTAGAGATGGAAAGAAGGAACTTTGCAGTGGAAAAAATGTCGACCACTGGGTAGGGCTCATCCAGGTGGATGTCCAGATGCACTATGCATAGGCGGTGACAAATGCGGGCTTGTAAGTCAGCCGGAAAGCCAAAAAGAAAGAACCGGTCATGCTCGAGTTCGGATAGCTTGCGCGGCATGAGTGCGGATGTGATCAGTGTAAATTGCCGGTAGTAGCTTCCGAGTGCATCAAGTGAGTGCATTGGCATGCAGGATGATTCCTGTATGAGGTGGTCGAGGTCAGTACGGCAAAAGTGATCACTACTTCGGCATCCCGGATACAACTCTATCAGGGCGGAAACAAAAGCAAACCAGTCCGGAATAGCAGCATGTGCTTCGGGCAAGCAGCCCCACAGGTAGGCAGTGTCGGCCATCAAATAGCGCATTGCGACGGTGATCTTGTCGGTGTCGGAAGCGGGGTATGGTGCCAAGAGTGCCTCGATTTCGTCTAGATAGGGCAGCAACGCCGCCAGGGTGTCATCAAAGCGTGGCGCATCTGGGCTGGTGCGGAACGGAAGCCGGCCAATGAGCGATCGGTTAACCATAACAAAAGTTGCCGACAGAAGCGGAATGTGTGAAAAGCTAGACAGGATGGAAGCAGACTGAAAAGGCAATAATGACAAGACGGAACCGGAATGTGAAGCATGGGAAAGGGCAGCTAAGGGTTGGAATGACAGCAAGTAACGTAACAAGGGGTCCGGACTCAAATGAGGCAGTGACAGAGGTGCTAATATCGAAGAGAATGGAAGGAATATGCTTGGCAAGGTGCACAGCACACATCCCAAGTGTTGCAAGTGTCAACCTGGAGTGATAGGCGAGGCGTATGACAGCAGGATGTGAAATGAAGACCCTTCGGTGTAGTCGGACCGGTCGGTATGCGTCGGAAGCAGTGCTAGGGCTTGGAAAATGATGAAACAGAAGTCGGAAGGCGAAAAATTTGAGTGGAAGGGAAGGGGAATGGCCCAAGTGTCCTTCTGTATGTCTTCTCTAACTCCCTCACGGTGGGCTCCAGTTGAAGAACAATAATCCAAGCTGCTCTTGTAGCAGGTGGACTGCAGACAGGGTGAAGGGGATGCGATAGGTTCGTCCCCAGAGAGAGTAGGAAGAGGGATATAGTCGGAGAGGACTGGGGCTTACTGTCCCAAGTGCGGTAGGTCAAGAAATGGTGGGTCCAGACACTCCCGGGTGGAATGCAGGACCGGCCGGGTCGTAAAGAGCGTGATAGACCAATGGGATGGTCAAGAACGGCAACAGCAACAGCGGAAACGGACAGGACAGTTCAGATAGTAAACGGAAAGATGCGGAAAAATGTATTGAGTATGTAATCAACAATGCTTTATAGTCCGGGCATTCCCAGGACTGTACAAACACTTAAACGAAGAAACCGGGAAAAAGTACGTAGTGTCTGGGTGAGACCGGTGAGTGCAGTGCGGTCCGGGTGTACAGGTACGAAGTGATAACGAATGTAAATGATTATAGAACGATATAAGAACTCACCCGCAAGATGAGACAGACGGATGGACACGAGGGACAATGGCGGTGGACATGGTTTGTGAGGATCCGGTACGTGCGGTAGGTCTGGTAGCGCGGGAAAGTGGGTCCGGTGGGTCCGGATTGAGTGTGTGTGAATGCAGTCGTCCGGACTGCCTGTAGGATGATCTGAAAAGGTGGGACTATACTGGTTTTCAACTGTAGGGAAGCACAGCTCCCTACACCGGTGTGACTCACAGGGAGCTATGGCGTTCCCTTCCCAAGGCCACAAATGCTGACTGGCCGGCATTCATTGCTGCCGTCAAAGCACTCTATTCCGGAAGCAACGGTGCCAACCAGTACTGTGTTGCTGACCTCGAATACTTGTTACAGGAATACCGTGCCAAGCCAATGCACAATCAAGAGGATGTTGGAGAGTATCATCGTGCCTTTATCACGGTGGCTAACTATCTAGTAGGCAAGAACAAGTTGTCACAACGGGACCGGGATATGGCCTTCATGTATGGCTTTCTGGCGGACATAGAACAATGCCTCTGCTCCCGCCTGGCCATTGTCAAGTCGGATGTCCATCCCAATGAGCCATATGAAATGAAGGATGTGGTCGCGGCAGCTACCTTCCTGCTCACTGGGGCTGCCTTTAGAGCACCTGGAACGGCTTCTGTCTTGCGGCCATCATTCATCCCCGCTTTGGTGCCCATTAACACTCCCGCTAGCTGCACTCCCATGCCGCCAACTCCAGTGGTGCCACCACCATCCATTCCACCGGCACCCGCCATCAAACAAGAATACCAGTACACTGGACAAGGCGGACGCGGCAACAGCTGCACATGCACATGGTGCGACCAATTCGGCCACTTTATGTGCGATTGTGAAGACTGCCAGGCATTCATGAATGCTGGCCGGATCGTCCGTGGACAGGATGGCTGCTTGTGTTTCCCCGATGGCATGGCTATTCTGCGCATCCTGGGTTGCAACAGCATCAAGGCATGCATTGAGCGGGTAAAAGCGGAACGAGCCGCAGCTGGCAGCACCTTTCCACCACCATTATCATCGGCCGCTAACAATAACCAGGACCCCCCGCCACACGTCACGGCGGGCATACTTGCCATCACCTGGCCTGATTCCGATGCTGTCCTCAACATTGACCTGTCAGCATTCCACACAACGGCAAATTTTTCATCATCTTGTGATGTTGCTGACCCCAATTTTCAGCCATTTTTAGCACAGGCATGGGCCTCCTTCCAGGCCAACAAGAACACCACCGGTCCCACCAACGGCAAAGGCAAACAGGTTCGTTTTGACAGTGTAGAGGTTCTGCCAATGCAAAAACGGAACCCGTGCGCAGCGACAGTCTCAGAGGAGATTGAATCTCCCAAGATTCATCAGGCTACGGCTGCGGAATCATCCCGTTCTGTTTGCCAAGCCACCCTGCCAGCAACTGCTGGCCCTTCCGTGCTGCCGATGCAACCCGTTTCTTCCTCATCCCCCCCTGTTAACACTAACCCGCTGTTTTCGGTGCCTTCACCACAGTATTACTATAGCTTCCCACTGGAAGACAAGGCTGCGCCAAAGCGAGTCCTCGACAATGTGCTCGGGATGCCTGTTTCCATCCCGATCAAAGATCTGATCGCAGTTAGCCCCGACGTTTGCAAGCACTTCTGTGACCTGACCACCACCAAACGGGTGCCGACCACCTCTTCTGTCCCGTCAAACACAGTGCAAGTCAATGAACTCGCTGGCTGGGATGCTGAGCTCATCGAGTGTGAGTATGGTGACTGCGTCATCCAGAACAAAGAGGGCCTCATCGTGGCCCACCATAATCTCGCCCTTCGCTGTGTTGAGGCCCACGTTGGGTCAACTAACCATTCCCTCACATGTGTCCTAGATTCCGGTTCCGAGATTGTTGCCATGCTGAAACAGGTATGGGAAGGCCTCAGCATGCCCATCCGTTCCGACCATCGAATGACGATGTCGTCGGCGAATACTAACACCGACAGCATGCTCGGTGTAATCAAAAACCTCCCTCTCGACTTCAGCTCAGGACCGCTGCACGTCCAGGTGCAAGTGGTAGAAAGAGCTAACTTTGACATTCTCTTAGGACGACCATTCTTCTGCATCATGAGCGTGCATACATGGGACTCACCCAACGGCTCGCAAGAGCTTGAGCTCTGCGACCCGAACACTGGGAAGCAGTACACACTGCCCACCCGCCAGTGGTCAGAAGGATGTCCCCGCTGCTGTCGTGGCACCGCTTGCACGAACCATCAAAGTGTTGTTGAGCTGGGTTTTTAGGTGCCGATGATCTGCCGATTGGTAGGGGAGATACTGCTGTTTTCATTCCGCCTCATTTTCACCCTTCCCCATTGCTCTCTTGTTCTGTCTCTCTGTCTGTTTTAACCTTTGCCGTCAGCGTTTCCGTGCCGTCAGCTTCATATGCTTATCTGTCTTCTACCTGTTCCACTTTGACTCCTGCCACCTGTGCCGCTCTCACGGACACTCTTATGTACAATACCGATACCCATTCGTTGGCCTACAAGCCCGTTGCTAGGAAGATTCGCGCCGTGCCGGCCCCTCTGACAGAGGAGTTCTGCGTACACCATGTTCTTCCCAATGACCCTTTAGCCGGCATGCCCAAGCTCCCCGTTCATCCTCCCGATTTCATACCCAGTTCCTGTTTTACCCAAGAGCGTGCTGACGCTTTAGATCTGGATCCTGCAAATTGGCTGTGGCCTGAGGAACTCAAACTCGTCCGATGGCTCGTACAAGCCCATGAAGAGGCGTTTGCTTGGGTTCCGACGGAATGTGGACGATTCGATGAGCGGTATTTCCCGCTGGTCAAAATTCCAACCATACCTCACACCCCATGGGTGCTTCGCAACATCCCCATTCCGCCGGCTATCTACGACAGCACCCTCCAAATCATCAAAGACTGCATCGCATCGGGCGTATACAAACCTTCCGTCACATCTTACTGTTCCCGCTGGTTCTGTGTCCTCAAGAAAGACGGAAAGAGCCTCTGTCTTGTCCACGACCTTCAGCCACTCAATGCCGTCACTATCCGCAACGCTTCCGTCCTGCCACTTGTCAAGCACTTGGCGGAATCATTCGGCGGTTATGCCATATACTCCATGATGGACTTGTTCGCCGGCTACGACCAACACCCCCTTCATCCCAACTCTTGCGACCTCACCAGCTTCATGACACCCCTTGGCCCTCACCACCTCACTACCATTCCGATGGGGTATACGAATGCTGTCCAGATCTATCAGGGCGACATGTGCTTTGTGCTGAAGGACGAGATGCCCCATCATACCTCCCCGTTTATAGATGACATCCTGGTCAAGACGGTGGAGACCTGTTATCAGCGTCCTGACGGAACCTACGAGACAGTTCCCGGGAATGACAAGATCCGCTGCTTCATTTGGGAACATCTGGGGGTCATTAACTGAATTTTGCAGCGTTTTCAGAATCTTGGAATCATGGTGTCGGCAAAGAAGTTTGTGTTGGCGGCACCCGACACGACTATTGTCGGCCACAAGTGCACGATAGACAGCCGCATTCCACATGAGGACCGCATTCAGAAGATCCACGACTGGCCCGAGTGCCAAAACCTCACAGAAGTACGGGGCTTGCTTGGAACCTGTGAGGTGGTATGTATTTTTATCAAGGACTTTGCCAAAATTGCCTGCCTGCTAGTCAATCTGACACAGAAAGGCGTTCCGTTCGAATGGGCAGATGCCCAGCACGATGTGATGTCTTGTCTCAAGGATGAGATTATCAAGTCCCCCATGCTCCACCGTCTTGATTATGCGAGCGGACAGGAAATAGTGCTCGCGGTGGATACCTTGGTGATCGCCGTCGGGTACATTCTGTCACAGCTGGGAGCTGACAGAAAGCAGTACCCGAGCTGCTTTGGATCAATTTCTCTGTCTGAAGTTGAGAGCCGCTACTCCCAAGCAAAGTTGGAATTATTTGGTTTGTTTCAGGCATTGCGCACCGTCTGCACTTTCATATTTGGTGTTTCTAATTTGACAGTGGAGATGGACGCCAAGTATGTCAAAGGGATGATCAACAATCCCGATCTCCAGCCGAACACAACCATCAACAGATGGATCACTGGCATTCTGCTTTTTCAATTCCATCTTGTTCACATCCCTGCTGATCGACATGCCAGTCCCAACAGCCTGTCCCATCATCCCCCATCAGACAAGGACCTGCCGGAGGATACTAGTTTTGAAGATTGGTTGGATGACACTTATTCTTTCACCATTGTTCTTTTGAATGAGCGCATTCCATCTTCTTTGCCTTCCCTTCCGCCAAAGGCTACAATGCCGACTTTTGCCAATTGTTCCGTCCCACCAGCTGCAGCATATCATTCGCTTCAGCCAGCCGCCATCTTGTCCGTTTCATCCCACCACATTCATTCCTTGCTCGCCGATGTAGATTCCGGCGTCCTGTCTCACTCCATTCCGTGCTCGTCAAAGGCGACGGCCAAAGACGAGCGCATTGCACTCATCCGCTCTTTTCTAGAGACTTCCAAATGGCCGCCGCAGCTTTCCGACTGCAACTATGCCGCTTTCATCGCTTCCACCCGGCACTTCTTTGTGCTCGACCGCCGTCTCTGGCGCCGTGAACTGCATGGCCAGCATCAACTAGTGGTGTCGGAAGACAAGCGGTACGGACTCATTAAGGAGGCTCATGACAACCTCGGGCACAAAGGTGTCTACACCATCCATACCCGCCTTCTCCTTCGCTTCTGGTGGCCAATGCTCGTTGACGATGTCAAGTGGTTCGTCTGCACATGTCACAAGTGCCAGGTCTGACAGACGCAATGGCTACATATCCCGCCAACCATCCCGGTAGTTGGCGGCCTGTTTCACAAGGTCCACATTGATACCATGCTGATGCCCCATTCCGGTGGGTATCGGTATATCGTGCATGCCCATTGCTCACTTACCAGGTATCCGGAATGGTGTATGTTGCATTCCGAGAATGCCGCCAGCATTGCTGCTTTTATTTTTGAGGATATCTTGTGTCGATGGGGCCCTGTGGCTGAGATTGTTACTAACAACGGTTCCACATTTGTACAGGCCGTCAACCTGCTCGCCGAGCGGTACCATGTCCACCACATACGGATCAGCCCCTACAACTCCCAAGCCAACAGCATAGTTGAGCACCGCCACTTTGATGTCTGGGAGGCCATCATGAAAAGTACCCCAGAGGAGGCCCCTTGGCATCGCGCCATGCCCTCCGTGTTTTGGGCGGAATGGGTAACTATATCGAAGGCAACCGGCCTATCGCCGTATTTCATGGCACACGGTGTGGAGCCATTGTTTCCGTTTGACCTGGCCGAAGCAACATTTCTCGTTCCATTGCCTGATACTCACATTCTTTCAACATTGGAACTTATAGGTTGGCGTGCCCGACAGCTGCAGAAGCAGCAAGAGGACTTGGAGAAAATCCAAGAACGAATCTTGCTTGCATGCTACAAGTCAGCAGCACACTTCGAGACTGCGCACAGGAACTGTATCCGTGACCAGGTCTTCCCACCGGGACACTTGGTGCTCGTTCGGAACTCCAAGGTCAAGAAGGAACTGAACTGAAAGACGAAGCCGTGGTACCTTGGACCGATGGCCGTCATTCGCTGAATGACCGGTGGTTCATATGTGCTGGCTGAGTTAGACGGAACAGTGTCCAAGTTGCGGTTCGCGGCCTTCAGGCTCGTTCCGTACCACGCACAGTCCCGGATCCACGTACCGGCGACATCATTGGTTGATGAAGACAAGGGCACCTCAGAAGGAGAAGAAGCAGAAGAGTACAACAACGAAGAGGCCGTCTCTGTTGGTTCTGCCAATTCTGAATGAACTATGCCTGATATACCATCATTGTACGATACCCTTCCATCCCAGTTTTCGCCCAGTGCCTCTGTTCCATCCCAGGTTTAGACCGGCATCTCATTCTCTGTCAATTCCATCCCAAGTTTTGTTCAGAGGTTACCATCTCATCTCACTCATTCCATCCCGTATCATGTTCAATAAAGTATATGCCGTATCCCGTGCCGTTGTCATCTCATACTACCACAAAAACATCTAAAAACACACAGAAAACAGAAAAGAAAAACAAAGAACACCATCTATGCCTTCATTTCACTCATTCCATTTATTATGCCGATGATACCTGCGACATGCCATTTTTCAGACTTCTTCCGTGTGCCCGGCATCACACCCGTTGGGGGTTCCACTACCAAGATACCCAGAGATCAATAAAAACGACCAGAGCCTTTCGTCCACACCGACCCCGTGCATTCCTACCGATGGGACAGACATGGGCATCAATCAGGCTTACAAACGGACGGGATGGAAACAAGCTTGGAATGCTACTATAGGGGTGTACAAGGCGAAGAGACCGACTATGGCCTACCAGTTCACTGCCAGTCCATCAGCCCCATCTGCTGCTTCAAGGCCACCAGGCCGGTGATCGCATCATGGAGAGCCAGCTCTTGGTTTCGGTTGGCTGTCATCAGTGCCCACAGATTCACCTCTACTCGGGCGAACTGCTCTGTGGCCTCTCGTTTTGCCGCCGCTGTCTGCGCCGGGTCCGCTACCGCCGGTTCTGTTGCTGCTGTAGAGGGCCCTGCGACCACCTTCGATGGCCCCGCAGCAGCCCGCACCAGTTGAGCTGGTTCTACCTCCTGTGCCTTCGCCTTCGCCCTTGCCTTGGGCTTCTCTGGGGGCTCGTCCATCTTGACCTCTCCTCAGGCTATGGCCTCCAGGATCTCCAGCACCAGGCAGGCTGCAGAACGTAGCGGTCAGTATGGTCAACCTTGAGTAACATAGCACTCACCATGCATGCGACCGGCTCACTCAATGAGCCTCGGCTTCCCCTTTCCCGTCACGGTCACCTTTTCGCACTGTACCTTCTGGTGCTGGCACAGGTCGCATGAACTGCTGATCCATCTGCAGCATGGGCTCCGCAGACGGGTGCAGACAGCGCATGGCACATTGTACAGCACCCAGCCCTTCCATTCCAGGTCGGGCTCGTCGGCCGTGACGATCTCCACCTCATCTTCTTCATCGTCACTGTCGCCGTCAGTACCAGGGGGGTTCTTACAAGCTCTCTGACTGGTGGTCAGTATGGTGGGGCCAGTCCAGCTGATCACTCACCTTTGTAGGCCAGGGAGCTTGCTTCTGCATCTCTACCCACACCTCCTGTGTTGATGTCGACAGGGTGGTTCTTGCCATCCCACTGGCCCTCCTCCCGCTGGTTTCACTGTCGTCGTCACCAGCCGCACCTTCGTCCTCGCCAAGCTCTGAGGCCCCTTCATTGTCCATTGTGTCCGCGGCTCGCTTCTCTGCTGTACTTGTGCAGCTTTTTGCTTTTGCTGCCATTGCCACTGCCTCTGCCACTGCCGTCTCTATTGCGGCCACTTCCACCACTGCCGCCTCCTCGGTGTGCTGCTTGTCGCATTGATACCAGGCATAGCACGCCTGGTGAGTGTCGGCGAGTGCCTTTCGTTCCTCGTCATTGGGCTTGACGGCCAAGCCGACATCTCGAGCGTCCACCACCGCTCTCAAGAACGCCCGCTATAATATGTTAGCTAACGCCGGGCGCGCTGTGGATGGCCACGTACCTCTACCATGGACCACTCCTTCATCCAGAACTGCTGGTCCTCCTCTAGCTCATCCTTGTCGTCGGGACATACCTTGGCTTGCATCAGAGCGGCCTCCAGTGCGGCACGATACGCCATCTCGGCGTCCTTCCATGGGTCGGCTTCGGGTGCTGCCACACCTTCCAGATTGTGTAAAAACGCGTGCGTGTCGTTGTTGGAAATGGGGGAGATGATGGCCATGGTGGTGCCGAGAGTGGTAGTCGTTGAGGAGAGAGAGAGAAGTTGTGGTTGAGGGTTGCGTCATGGTCGACACATGTCAGCAAAGCAAGCTCCAACAGGTTACGTAAGACAATGGGTGCCTGACTGGGGACAGTCAGTTGCTAAGTCCCCCATGGACGTAGGGAGCACCAGCTCCCTAGTACTGAAATCCCCCGTTTCGTTAGCTTCCGACAACCAGCTGTCCTCATCATTCCATCCCGCACATGTCCCGCCATCTGCCGCGCGCATCCCGTCTCACCCCGTCTCATTCCGTCACTTACCGCTCAGTCAAACCAAACGGAACCGTAGTTCCGTGGCCGAAGAAGACCGTCCCAAGCCTGCAAGATGTCCCGTCCCCGTCGGTAAGTGTTTCCATCTTATTTCTTTGACATGGACTCTGTAGAGTAGTGCCACCGTCATGTATCTGTCCGACAGAACCTACTTAGAATCTCTTTTCTTTCTTTCTCGCATGTCTCACAGTCTCGGGGATGCCTGGGACTATAAACTAGTGTACCTATGTATGTAAGAAGGGATCTTTTACCTCTCCCGCTATTTTGTACGACCTCACCAATGCTCGACAATGTCTACAACCACCACTGCCGCCGTTTCTACCATTCCGCCGCCATTTACCGCCATCCGTCACTGCCGTACCTCTCGAACCCGTCGGGAAGTTTGTATACCACTCCAACGCATTTTTGAGCTGTTGGAACACCTGGTTCCAGCTCAGAATCAGTAGGTTTTAAGTCCTAAAAAGCATAGAACCTCACCTTTGTACTCTGAGTCCCTTGGAAAGAGCATATTGTGCCTCCCTCATTTCTACTGACATCACCTGTCACTTCAGACAGGTTTATCGTTCTTCACCGAGTTGGCAAGGCGCTGTAAAGCGGTGAGGACAAAGGGATTGGAGGGGGTGGAGGAGGCAAGCTTGGAGGCAATGGAGGCATCAAGGATTCTGACAAACAAGTGGTTGGGAAGGAGGGTGACGTCCTCATTGTCAGTGACAGTCAGGGGGTAGGAGAATCATGATAGGGTATCGGCTGGGGCAACTTGGGAGGCAGGGACATGTCTGAAAAGCAAATCAAAGTCCTGGAGGAAGAGAAGCCATCTGGCCTGGCGTCGACTCAGGTGTTGGGGTTGGTGGAAGTAGGAGAGGTTCTTATGATCAGTGATGATGGTAATGGGGTGTCCAGTGCCATGGAGATAGTGTTTCCAGGCAGTAAGGGTGTGGATGACTGCTAGGAGTTCCTGATCATAGATGTCGTAGTTTCGTTTGGCTTGGGAGAAGGTCTGGGAGAGGTAGGCACAGGGATGGAGGTCACTGTTGTCATCAGCTTGGAGTAGGATACCCCTGGAGGCCACAAGGGATGTGTCGGTCATGATAGAGAAGGGTTTGTTTAGGTCTGGCATGGAAAGTATTGGTTGGGAAGTGAAGGCGGATTGCAGGGAGCAGAAGGCAGTTTCATGGTCGGCATCCCATTTTCAGGTGGAGGAGGATTTGGTAAGGTCGATGAGAGGGCGGGCGATGGTGGAAAAATTGGGTATGAAGCGTCGGTAGAAGTTGCAGAAACCCAGAAATAATCGTACTCCCTTGACATTAGAGGGGGGCTTCCAGGAAGAGATGGCATCGAGTTTAATGGGGTCGAGGTGGACTGAGTTGTGGCGAACTACCATTCCTAAGTATTCCATATGGTCCTGGTTGAAGGAGCATTTGGACAACTTGAGGTACATTTTCTGTTCCCGTAGTCGTTGTAGAACTCGCCAAGTTCGTTCCTGGTGGAGGAGGATGTCGTCGGTTCCAAATCCTAAGTCATCCATGTAAATCTTTAACCATCCTTCTGCAATCATATCCTGGAAGATGTGTTTCATGAGGGCCTGGAAGTGGGAAGGGGCATTGACAAAACCGAAGAACATGACCAGTGACTCCCAGAGTCCTTCTGAGTTTACCCAAGCCATCTTCCAGATGTCTTCTTCATGAATGCGGATGTTGTTATAGCCCCATCAGATGTCGAATTTGGTGAAGTATCTGGCGTTTTTGAATCCGTCAATAAGGTCAGAGATGAGAGGGAGGGGATAGGCGTTCCAGACAGTGTGGGAGTTAAGGTAGCGATAATCTTGGCAAGGGCGGAGCTTTCCATCTTTCTTTGCTACAAAGAAAAAGGGAGAAGCTTGGGGGGAAGTTGACTGTTGAATCTTTCCAGCTTTGATGTTTTCTAGAGTGAACTCCTCACAGGCTTTTCGTTCTTCCAGGTTGAGGGGGTAGATCTTGGCTATTTTCAGGGTGAAATCGTCGTTCAGTTTGATGCGGAAGTCCCATTCTCTGCGAGAAGGGGGCAGTTCACCAGGGGGTGGCTCAGTAAAAACATCAGCAAACTCCATGTATGCATCAGGGAGGGATACTTCTCCTTTTGCAGCCGTCATAGCAAGGGAGGTGGAAAGGGTTGTTTTGTTTAGATATTGGTCGAGGTGGAAGTGGGGTGGGGGTGGTACAGGTTCATCTGGGACAAGGCATTGTCCCGTTCTCCAGTTGATTGTTGGGTTGATTCGTTTCAACCAGGGTAGCCCCAGGATTGCTTTCTCTTTTCCTAGGTTGGTTACGAAAAAGGTCTGGGTGTGATGGGTAGATTTGGGCAGAGATACTTTCAGGGTGGTCACAAAGTGTATGGTTCCATCAGAGTTTTTGGTTCCGTCGACATTGTGGGCAATGATTGGTTGGGGGAGGTGAGAAAGAGGAAGGCGGTTTCGGTGGACCTGTTCCCAGGATATGAAGCATCCTGTGGCTCCGCTCTCAATGAGGGCATGGAGATCAACTTTTGCTTTGCTCCCACATTGCAAACAAATAGGTAGACGCATGGATGATTCGTCTGTATAAGTAGTGTACATGGGAGCGACATACTGGGAAGAAAACGTCGATTTCTTTTCTTCCCGGGCTAAAAACCTGAAGTAGAGGTGGTGGCAGGGGTTTCCTCTTCCTCTTTGTACTTGTCATCATGGCAGATGCAAAGGTTCCTTAAGATGAGGTCATGAGATACTCCCTTTGCTCTAAGGGAGTTGACGTAGGCAAAAATGGAGTTGTCAGGGTTTCTGGCCGGGTTGGTGGGCAGGGTGGGGGTCGTTTCAGTGGCTCTGACTTTTGTGGGGCAATTGGGGTTTCTAGGGGGTCTGGGAGGCACTGTTTTGGTACGGTGGTTGGAAGATCTGCAGCCCTTTTGCTTACACTGGAAGCAACGTCCCTCTCGGATCAGACGGGCTTTATCGGTGGGGGTTAGCTGGACGTAATCAATGTCCATGGCCATGGGGTCTCTCTCTTTCTGGGGGCGGTAGGTGGTGGAAGGGAGGGGGTGGTTAAACCCTTGAGCAGTCGCCAGCTGGGAGTGGAACTGCTTGGCTTTTTCAATACGTTCTTTCAGGGTGTTGGGGACCTTCTCCATCCCATAGATGAGGAGGTTGAGTTTCTGATTAATTCCTTTTGAGAAAAGGTGACAAAGTTCTGTTTCATCGGAGATTTTGGCTTTGGAGGCCAAGTTGACGAAGTCGGTGATGTATTGTTGGAAGCCATCATTGCTTCCGATCCTCTTTAGGTCCTTTTGTTCAAGTCGTTCCAGCTGTTCCCTAGCAGTTGTGATGATATCGAAGGGGAAGAAGGTGGAGGTGAAGTCATTGACTAGCTTGTCAAAGGTTTTTTCGGCAGGGGGAATGGTAGCATCGGACATCTTGTCCAGCCATGACTCGGAAAATTGAATTCCTCGTCCTTTGCTCATATGGTTCAAGGTAGTTAGGACCTTGGTGCTGTCGTCAGGGTAGAGGGCAGCGTTAATGGAGAAGTAGGCTTTCATGGCCTTGATCCAGTAAGTGGCTTCCTCGGGGGATCCAGAAAAGTCATCAGGGAGACCGGCTTTGAGTTCCGAGGGCATGTCGGTGGGCTGGGGGGTGTTGATGCGAATGGGAGGTGGCGAAGGGGAGGGACTGGCTGGGCTGCTTCCTTCACTGGACTGGGATGGTGGTGGGGGCTGGCTGGTAAGCTAAAGCACACAGGCAAGGTGTTCCGTATTCAAGAATGACTCCGCTGTGGCTGGTACCACACGCGGTTGTTGTATTGGTTCGTAGGTTACTCCCCTTTCGATAGGTGGGAGGTTTGGATAATATCTGGGATCAGCAGGAGGAGCAGCTGTTCTGGAAGATCCTGCTATGCATCAAGAAGGCCGTTGTTCTGGTGATGGAGAGTCTCGAGTTCTCTGGAATGAAATAGTGATGGGGGCAGTTGCTTTCTAGACAGGAGAGCGATGGGAAGAGCTAAATCTTTTGTTACACTAGGTACGACATAGTGCAAGCTGTAAGGCAAAGCAATACGAGGTCTACATGTTCACAAGTTGCTCACTAATGCAGAGCTAACATTGTTTGCCTCGAGAGGGATACTAAAAGGGATTGCGGGCCAATCGCTCAAAGAATGCTAAAACACTACATATGATTGTGCAGATTTAGCTGGGGATTCCCCAAGCTAATCCATAGTCCTTAAATACATCCTGTGTACTTTAGGGCTGGTGTGAGACAAGATAACAAAAGAAGATGCTGCAGAGAATCATCGTAAGCAATAAGAACTGTCGGGGCAGTGTCCGCAGCATTAGAACGTTTTGATAGAACGAAATGGTAACTAGAAAGTAACACCGCCAAGATGCCATACGATGAGAAGGAAAAGTGAGAGTGCAAGACAGAGAACATGGATAAGCGTATACCATAGGGCTTTGAGGATGACAAGGGTGAGCCCTAGGACGGATAAATGTACATACTGTACAAACATAAGGGAAGGAAAGGAAAGAAGAACAAGCAGAGAAAATGTAACAGACAAGGAGTTGCTTGCCATCCACAAGTCCTTCTGGACTTGGTGGCACTACCTCGAGGGCTCCAGTACTCCAGTTGATGTTGTGACCAACCATAATAACTTGGAATATTTTGCTACTAGTAAGCTCCTCACTCAGTGTCAAGCCCAGTGGTTGGAGTTTCTCTTGTAGTTCAACATGGTCATCCAGTTCCATCCCAGATGTTTGGGTGCAAAGCCTGACTCCCTCACTACATAGATGATGGGACATCTATCCCAAAGAGGGGGATAGGGACTATGTATGCTCAAGTTAACCCCCACAATTTCTGCCCTGTTTTCACCCAAGAACAGCTTGCATTGTCCCTCAGGGCTACATGTCTAGCAGCTCCAGTCCTCCAGGCCAGCACATTGTTTGATATCAAGTCCCTGCATAACAACATTCTATCCACTCTCCCCTCCAATTCCATTGCATCCATCCATCTGTCCATCTCTGACACCTCTGACTCCCACTGGACTGTTGACTCAGAAGATTTCCTATGCCTAGATAATCGCATTTACATCCCCAATGCCAACAATCTCTGCCTCTGAGTCCTCCGGTACAAGCATGACCATCCCCTTTCTGATCATTTCAGCCAAAATTGCACACTAGAACTCATCTGCTGTGAATACACCTGGCCAGGCATCCAGACATTCATCAAAGAATACATCTCATCTTGTACAGCCTGCACCCAAGCCAAGATCCCCCACCATAAGCCCTATAGGCTTCTGAAACAACTCCCCATCCCTGAGAAGCCATGGAACTCCATCTTCATGGACTTCATTGAACAACTCCCAACCTCCTCTGGGCATACAGCCATCTTAGTTGTTGTGGATCGACTATCAAAACAATGTATATTCATCCCTACAGACAACAAGGTGATGTCCCTGGAGTTAGCCAAACTCTTTCTACTCCACGTCTTCTCTAAGCATGGAGTCCCCTCTCACATTACCTCCAATCAAGGTTCGGAATTCATATCACACTTCTTCTGCTCCCTCAGTAAGGCTTTCAACATCCACCTTCAATTCACCTCCAGTTATCATCTGGAAGGCAATGGACAGACTGAGCATATAAACCAGACACTAGAACAGTACCTTCAGATATACTGCAATTACCAGCAATACAACTGGTCTGAACTCCTGCCCCTTGCAGAGTTTGCATACAACAATGCTCCAAACACTACTACCAGTGTCTTGCCATTCTTCGCAAACAAAGGCTACCACCCCAATATCTCTGTCCATCCTGAGCACAACCTCACCTCCACTTGAGCCTGAGAGTACTCCATAGACCTCAACTTCCTTCACACCCTCCTCTGAGAAGAGATAGCTGAAGCTCAGCAGCGCTACCAAGGTCCCACAGATGCCAAATGAACTCCAGCACTGGACTTCAAGGTTGGTGACCATGTTTTCGTGAAAGCCAAGTACTTCTGGTCTACATGACCATCAAAAAAGTTATCTGAGAAGAACTTAGGACCATATGAAATTATCGTGCAAGCCAGTTCTCTCTCTTTCATGCTCTGACTTCTGAAGAACATGAAGTCCATACATCTGGTATTTCATGTCTCCCAATTAGAACCCATCATCCAAAACACAATCCCCAACTGCACACAGTCACCTCTGCCTCTGGTTGAAGTTGATGGCAATCAGAATACAAGATCTCCAAAATCTTAGACTCAAAGATAGACAGATGAAGAAGAAATTGAAAATTACTCTATTTAGTCTGGTGGTCTGGATATGAAGGTACTGACGAAGAAACCAGTTGGTTGCTGGCCACAGAACTTGGTCACACATCAGAACTAGTCAAAGAATTCCATCTCTGGTATCTGACTAAACCTGGGCCACACTCCAAGTAAACTCTGGACTTTGCTACAGAGAGCAAACTATTTCTATCTACTCTTTGTCTGCCTCTTCATCATCACCTCCATCTCCGCCCTCCCCCATGCCCCCTGCATCACTGTCCTCCGAATCTCCTTGTCCCTCCAATGACACCTCTTCAGCCCCCACTTGGCACCCCTCTAACTCCTCTGCTGCTTCCTTGCTCTCTGCCTCCTCATCTTCAAACCTGTCATCTGGGTATACCTCCGCCACTCTTAACTCTACCAGCTGCCTGAGCAGCAGATTCGTCCAGTCCAACCTCCCCTTCAGAACATCACCCAAGTCGTTTAACAACTTGACAATGATCTTGGCAGCCTCAACCAACTCTGCCCTCGTCACCTCCAGTGCTTCCTCCACCCAGACCTTCTTCCAGACTTGCTCATTGACAGCCGTGTCTGCCCCATCTTTCCTCTTCCTCTTCCTTTCCAGCTTCTCTTCTCCAGGGTGCTCACACTTCGCCTTCACCTCCTGGCACTCCACACATGAGGTAGACTTGCCAGTCCCCGGCATGCAGTCCAGCCTGTGGTCTTTACACCTCCGGCATACCACCAGCTCACTCACCTTCACCTTGCCCTTCCTGGAGCTTGCCACCCCATGCTCCTGCTTCACTCACACTGTTTCTGCCCACTTCTTTACTGCCACCTCAATCTCTGCCTGCCTCTTCACCACCACAACCTTCTCTGCCCTCACCCATGCAGCCTCCTCCACCTTCCTCTGCTCCTCCACCTTTTTCTTTGCCTTCACATGCCTCCTCCACTCTGCCACCTTGGCATTCCATAGCACATTGTTGTCATCGATGTTCTCCAAGAGGCATGTGTTGTCCCATGTCTTGATGTCAGGATAGGCGGACATGGAAGGTATTAATGATGGGTGATGAAGAAAATTTTCAGGCTAAGGTTCAACTTATATAACCCATGTGTTCCACACTCAGCTATTTCAACTCTGACCAGATCAACAAAGTCACATGAGTCCAAGCAGCCTTCAAGAGTTCAGGCCTAAGAGGGGGATACTGTCATATCCCAAAATCCATGAAGTGCAACTCCAACATATCTGGTACCAACTCCAGTACCAACCCCAGTTTGATCTCTATTATCTCTGTACTTATGACACTCAGACTTGTAGTTTAGTAATACCCTATGACCCTCTCTCTCTCTTACATTCCATTCTTCACTTAAATACCTCTGAGATCAGTGCTCGCCTAGGAGCACAGCTCCAGGGCAATACACCGGCACATGTTTACCTCCAACCCTCCAGTATGTTCTGTCATTTGACATCCAGACTTAGTAATATGATTTCCCTCCATATATAAACTCTGTAGAATACACCATGTATTTCTTCAGTTTGAATATCAACAGAACTAGACATTCTCCCACCTCACCTTTGGTTGTCATTGCACAACTACCAACTCCAACCTCCAACCTCTCTGCAAATCTGGGACTGAGTCAAAGCAAGGGTGCTGTTAAGTCCTGGTTCTCTGAGGGTGAATCCAATGGAGGTCTGAGGCTTCAGGGGCAAAGGGGCAGAGGTGGGGACGGAGGTGGATTGGAGATCCAACAGAGGTAATGGGATGGAGGGGTTTTAGGATGTTGGTGCAGGACTTATGTGTCACACCACTGTACAATCCCATGTCCT
>JBBPKK010000548.1:0-21230 GCA_038089215.1 Tylopilus vinaceipallidus
ACCCAGCCGGAGGAATGGGAGATAGACATCATACCAAACTGAGCTTCGACACCCACTTTGTACTTTGTAATCATCTCGGCTGCTTTAGCTATTTAAAAATATCTCGTCCGTCTATGAACATTGCTTTTGAGATTATAAAGGTAACAAACCTGACATAATGATACATCAACAAGTCCTGTTATCACTATTTGGGACCAGTGGAAATGAAGCTATATAAAGGCTCTCTAAGTCAAAAATGTGTCTTGTGCCTAAGCCACCAGCGATAGCGGTAGTATGCCGTGGTCCTCATTGCTATAATAAATTCAGTCCGCACATTTACCCAGTCAAGTTTGATGGGGGTTCGCTCTTGAGCGATCATGTCCACTGTTTCAGGATCCAGGTGGCCACAGGTGTCAAGGTAGCTGATCATCTCATGTTTGATAGAAGACATGCCATGTTGCAGCAAGGCATCGACTGCCTCCATTTTCATCTCTGGGAAAAGGGTCTGTACAATTGGTTAACGGTGCTACAACAAAAAGAACAGTGCTTACTCCACGAGCCATGTGTGTTGGGCTTGCGTTTTCAATGTCAATCAAGCTTTCTCCTGGCTGCCTGACCCAGACTGTGTAGTCAATGCTACTGACTTGGCACCAGTTGTGCCCACCAACTATAATTGGGCAACCTAGGCAAGACAATTGTGAGGAATTCGCATGTGCTTCCCTAAAGTGCTCCATCGACAGCCGGCCCACAGTGGTGTTATGGAAAAATGACCACGCAGGAGAACCATCCACAGGCGGTTCGAAGTCTTCTTCACGGATTTCAACAAGGATGACGACCGCAAGGCCTGGAAGCCCTTGGACATAGCGACGGAGTTGATCAATGGCGCAAGATCGAGTCTCTCCGGAGAATGCACATTCACCAATGACCAGGTAGCGAGGATCTGCGGTGCCTTTTACATCTATCAGCTGCACAACTATATCAGGTACAGATGGTACAGCTTCTTCTTCGCCCAGAACTGGATAGGTCATGTGCACGCGGGCACAGATCTTGCGTCGATCATAAGGGATGGAACCAAGGGCTAATGTAAGAGGGCGCTGCAGCTCTTCAAGTGGCGTCTCGTCCAAGGGTGACGGCGTCTTCACGGTCAAGCTCCCACTGTCTGAGTGATACACCATCCTATGACAGCAGCCAGTTGTGTTCATGTACTTTTCCTACGCGAAGAACAGTTTCATACCTTGCGTTTGTGGAAACGGCATCGACGTCAACGATGTAGGAAATTATTTGGTACTCGTCTAGGCCAACCTTAGCAAAAGTCTGTGCATTAGGTCCAGTAACGTGAGTAAAACATGTTGGCGGAGGGACAAAAATCAATAATCACCTTGAATGCCTGTGCAGGGTCTGCTATTACAAGGTGGTCGAGTATCTTCTCGCATGTGTCTTCGAATAGTGAGAAGAAAGCCAACGCGACAAACTCAATAATGCCTACCCCGATCAAAGTTCTCGATGTCGTCACTGGCAGCCGCCTCTGTGAGGAGGTCATCCCACCGACCGACGTCGACCTTCTGTTGAGCTCTCTGAGTTGCACTCAATTTGCCGGTAGTCTGTTCAACTGCGGTAGTCCTCGTCTCATTCTGCTCCGCCATTGCGATGGCCCTGGTAGTACGAGTCAGATTCAGACTGGGTACAGGCGATGAGACCGAACGTTTGGTGCTGGTTTGTTGTTGTACAGGGCCGGTGGTCGTCGTTGTAGCCTATTAGGGGCACGAGTACTCCTTTTCGACGGTGGTGTTTGAATCCGGCGTATTACATGTCTATAATTGAAAAAACTTGGGCTGGGGGACAAATGCGAGTTTGCAGACTTGGAAAGTGTCGCAAGGATATCCATTAGATTCTCCATGCACATCAGTGTAGTATACTTCGAACAATTCTTATGTTTGCAGTGGGTCAAGCAACAAGGGTATGTGTGACGTTCTACCTTGGATGTCAGTGAGACACTTGTAACTAATCCAGTGGGCAATTCTGCTGACAAGTCTAGGACATATGTTGTACAATGATATTGGCATGGAGTGCAATCACAGGATATGTTGGTCAAGGATCGCGTGTGAGGTGGCAGTGCTGTTGCAACTGGTGACTACCTAAGTTAGGGCGTGGGAATAAACACCACCTTATAGGGAATTGCGGGGGACCAATACAAACCATTGCACGTCGCAATAAATGTCTACTGCCCATCGGACTCGGTTTACCGTGAGGTCCAGATGCCCTTGCCATTACACGAGTCACCATTCAATCTCCTGAAGATCTCCTTCCAGGACGCTTTGGACGCCATTCCCTTCGATCGGAACGCCGCTCACGCCCATACACATATGAACCGTCCACTCCTGGTTGAGCTTGAAGATGAAGACTTGAAGTACATACCTGACATGTCTGTTACTCTGGAGTCCTCTCACTTGAATCCCCGTTATATCATCATTGGCGAAAGCGCATTCTCCGAGACTCAAACTCACGTTAAGGATAAGCTCCGCCGATACGTTCAAGGACTCCCAGAACTCCTGGTGGTAGTCTTGTTTAAAGTCGACGAAGAACGAAAGTACAGATCACCCAAGCCATACGGTTTCGTTTTTCCGCAAAACCAGCCGGTTGCCAAAACAAGCCTTTTTCGATTTACGTGCGAATTCGACACAGCCATTTCTCCTAGGCGACCCGATCACAATCGGTGGGCACACCTGGTGCCATGTCAGCAAGATCAACTGCTCGGTCTGGGTCAGGCGGCCAGGAGAAGGTCCGATCGACATTGACACTACGGACCCAGCCTGCATGGCTCATGGAGTAAGTTCTATCTCTCTTGATGTAACATCGTCAGCCCACTGTACAGACCTATTTCCCAGAAATTCAAATGGACGCTACCGATGACGTGCTGCGAGATGGCATGTCTGCCGTGAAACATGAAATCGTCAACTACCTTGGCAAGCGTTACGGGACCTTGGACTCTGAAACCGCGAACACGATCACACGGTGCGAAACGCCGCTCCAGGTGCATTGGGCGAACTTCCTAGAATGCTTCGTTTTCGATGCGCAGCTCACAGCACACACTCGCTACCGCACGTGGACAGAAAAAACTGGTTTGTACCGCAGTAAAAAACGTCACCAGTGCCATCTCTGGGTCCGCTGATCAGCACTCTGAGAAAGAGGGGCCGGTTGCGAGTAGGACCCGTCAGGCGTCGAACAAAGGGAAGGAGGGGGATGTAGCCTGATAAGGAAATACATGTTAGACCACTGGGAAGCAGTTTAGACCATAGTCTCGTGACCATCCGTTTTAGACGACCCCAACATGGGTATTTTCAATGACCGCTCCATCGTTCTGAAATGGTGGATGGGCCCACAAGGTATCAAGGCCCCACGCTTCCCAAGTCCCTCTTGGAGCATATCGATCGCAACGACACGGGTGTGTACTATCTTCCAACTCTTTTCGTATCGTAACAAGCAACTCAAGTTGGCCATGTCAAGGACGCAAACATCCCAGCAAAGGCAAGCAGTTGTCGCGCAAAGACGCCCGCAAACGCGGTCGGCTCGATCGTAAGCAACGCAGGACAGAGCACCACGCCTCGATTGGTGCCAAATGCAAGGTACCCGGTAGGAATGTCGACATTCCGGGTGCGAAACGGGCGAAGACATCCCATGCCGCGGCAGATGTTGAACGTGCGGGGCCTCTGGGTTGGTTGAAAGACGACCAAGAGGCTCAGGCGAGTCGTCCGCGGGAGACGACCGACGCGCATACATCGGCGTCGACCGCGCTCGAAAAGCTTGCTGCACGGTCGGTGCGCACGGCGTCGATAAGGCCATCCCTTGCATCCGGGACACCCCGGACTCGGGAGGAGACCGAAGAAGATGCGTACATTGCCTATCTCGAAGCCAAACTCGGGTACGCGAACGGTGCCAAGCGCAGAAAGGAGGACGATGCCGACGGACTGGATGGTGTGTATATGGCAGCGCACTTTGAGCATGCATGAGTAGCGTTGATGAGTGTCCGTTTAGATTTGCTTAACTTCGCAAACACACTCGAAGCATCACTGTTGGATGGTCCCTCGGACACCGACCCGCATAGTGACAATGCAGAAGGGTTGCGTGTGCAGCACAGGTCTCATGACCAAGTGTCCTCTGAGGACGGAGAGGTGTCAGACGGCGGAACGGAAAACAGCCTAACGAACGATGGGCACGAAGAAATTGAGGCTAAAAGATTGGACAGTAGCGATGAATGGACCGGTTTTGGCACAAACGGCGACGAGGTATCTCAAACATCCGAGGGTGTGCATGTCAGGGAGTCCGAGATACGACCATCGGGTATGCATCACATCGCAGCTCAGTACAACAGTATAACATTGTACAGGACGCTACATTCCACCCGGAATAAGGAAGGATAGTGAAGGGGAGGACATCGTAAAGCTTACTCGCCAGCTCAAGGGCCTGATCAACCGGTAAGCCGAGTTCACGAATGCATGTCGTTCCTGCTTCATGCTGTATTAGAATGAGTGAGCAAAACATGTCAACGATTCTGGATGCTATAGAAGAAGTATATCGCAAGCATCGCCGGCACGGTGCGCACTCGCTTCACAGGGCTACATCCTCCTAACAGCCATTCAGACGTGATGTCCACTTTGACCACCTTGATGATCGATGGTATATCTTCTCATGCGATGCTCCTCGATTCGTTCGTCGTCTTGCACGCAGCGTTTATCTCTAGTTTGCATAGACTAATCGGCGTCGAGTTTGGTATGGTCAGTCGCCGCTGTCGAGAAACCTATGTATACTGAGTCTTGCTTTCTGATCGTCCCAGCGGCGTTTATTGTTCAAAACGTCGTATCGGCCTACGAATGCCACCTTCAAGACTACGAAAGTGACGTTTCCGATATGACGGCCCAATCGGAGGAGCGGGGGAAAGAATGCTCCAATCTCATTGTCTTGTTGTCCGAATTATACAATTTCCAAGTGATATCTTGCATCCTCTTGTACGACATCATCAAGGATCTGCTCAGCCAGACTCTCTCAGAGTTCCGCGTGGAGTTGTTACTGAAGATTCTTCGCAGTAAGCAGGGGATTGTTGTGTTTGCGATTCTATATAACATCACTAGGTTCCGGGCAGCAACTTCGGCAAGACGATCCTGCGGCGCTCAAGGACATCGTCATGCTAGCACAGTCGAGCATCTTAAATCAGGGTGACAATCTGAGGTGACTTGTTCTCTACTACCCTATAATATCATGCTTTGACATACAGCACAAGCTCCCGCACTAAGTTTATGATCGAGACGCTGACGAATCTCAAGAATAACAAAATCAAGAGGAGCGCGACACAACATCAAGGAGGCGATGCTGTGGAACGCATGAAAAAATTCTTGTCAAGCCTCGGTAAGAGGCGTCATGGTAAGTCCCTTCGCGCCGCCCGGGTTTTCCTGCGTAAACGATATATCCTATTGGGAGTGCAAGCACACGAGGCACTCCGGGTGTCACTCAGCGACCTCCGAGAGGCGGAGACAAAGGGTAAATGGTGGCTGGTTGGTGCCGCCTGGGGTGGTGATCCTCTTATCGACCAGCAACGCGATACCCCCACGAAACAGAACGAGGACTTGGCAGAAGACATCGACAACTCCGCACTCGTAAAACTTGCGCGGAAGCAGGGCATGAACACCGACATTCGACGGAGCGTCTTTGTTGTCTTGATGAGCGGCGATGTGAGTGGTTTTCACCCTTCATCAGGTTGCAATGTTTACCTGTGTCTGGGTCGCTCAGGACTATCTCGACGCCTGCGACCGACTGGCACAACTCAACCTGTCCGAGGTGCAACAACGCGAGATCGTGCGCGTCATCCTGCATTGCTGCGGTAACGTATGTCAGTGCCGTTTTCTGGCCGCAGTCCATGCTTAGCGTGTCGCGTTCCTAGGAGAGATCGTATAACCCATACTACGCCCTCGTCTGTCAGCACCTTTGCCAACGGTCGCATGCGTACAAGATCACCCTCCAGTTTTGCTTGTGGGACTTCCTTCGGGACCTGGGCGAGACGAGCGTGGGCGGCGCCGAGGTCATCAAGAACCTCAAAGACGACGAAGGTCGATTCGAGCTCAAGACCATCTCATCGTCGCGCATCAAGAACGTGGCCAGAGCATATGGCTGGTGGATCGCCAAAGATTGTTGCTCAATCACCATCTTCAAGCCCGTCGACTTTACTGTCCTCAAGTCGCAGCCTCGGAGGTTCCTTCGAGAGCTTTTCGTGCACATGTTTGTGGCAAGTCAGTCGTCGTCGCCCATGCTAACAGACCCGGACGAGCAAACGGCGCGCAACAGAGGAACAGTGGAAGACATCTTTGTCAAGGCGACCCGGATCGAAAATCTAGGCCTTGGGCTGATATTCTTTCTCTCGAATGCGTTTAGGAGAGAGGAAGGGTTACTCAAGTGGGCGAGTACGGTAGCCAAGGAGACACTACAGACAGGGATGAACGAAATGCCGAGGTTATGATGTAGACCACCAAAAGCACCATACGTTCGCTCTCAATATCATTGAAAGGCTACCTGCGCGACATAAGCTTAGTGAGCTCATGCCCGACCAGACACTCCTGCGTGTTTCAGGTGGGGACCCGTGGGCGTAGGTTCTCTGGGTTCACAAAACTCGGAAAACAACGTTCAATAGATAGATGCGGACTGCTTTTGGAACGCAACGGTCGCATACGAACTCCCGCTTATCCCTCCAAACGTAAATTTTTTGTATGGAACGCTTCCCCTTGGTGTGGTGTGAGATATTCCACGGTAACCTAGAGCGAGCATCGGGTTGCACTCACTTAAACTTAAGGTTGCTTCCTGCGATGTTTCGTATCAACTCGTCCTCGGTAAAGTTGCATGCTGGGTAGACCGTAAGATTGAGCACGATACACGCGACCTAGTATTACCCACACGTGACGAGGAAATAGCCTCCTGGTCTGAGCAGCTCAACGACACGTGGGACATACTTCTCGAGCGGCGCGACTCCGCGCTCATCCTTGTCCATGAGCGAGATGGCGTCATATGTGCCCTTGTCTAGGACGAGGTCCCAGATGCCGTCACTGGCAAGCGACTCTCTAGGTGGCGGAACCGGCGACGTCGGATCCAAAAAGTCACATACAGAAAAGGTGACGTCGGCGTAGGCGCAGCCCTGGCCCAAGCTTTGGTCTTCCTCACCATCGCCGTCATCATCGTAGCTCCTGGCCCGCGCGATGGTAGTCGCTAGGTCCACTGACCCCTGGCTATAATCGACTCCTGTCAGCCGTGAAGCGTCGTACCCGGCTTCAACCAGCGCGAAGAGCAAATGACCGTTGCCTGTGCCAACGTCAAGCACGTTCGGGCACGTGTTTGGGGGTGCATGGGCCGATGCCCACCTGACCATCTTCGCGACAGGCTCGTCGCCGAACCTGAAGGGCGAGTCACATGTGAGGCGGAACAGGGCGTGGAGGGGCGCGGGCGTACCATACTTCGCCTTCAAGTCCGCTGCCGTGAAAGTGGGCGAGTTCTTGGGCGTAGCGCTGATCCCAGCTGGGTAGTGATGAGGGTGCGTGCACGGGGTCTGATGGGGGTGACTTATGCCTTACTGGGCCTTCGTTCCGAGTAGAGAAGGATCGAACTCGACTGTGCTCATCGTGCAAATGAAGGCCGATGATCGACAGATGAAGACGAACTGATCTCGGGCTCGCAAGTCAAAATAGATTAGTCAGCGAAGGCTCATTGAGAGATCTGTGTTAGGCAAGGCAAAGATGCACCGGAGACTTGAGTAACTCAGTATTGGAACCACACGATGAACGTGTCCGAGTGAAAGTCATGTTGGCGCGTGATATTCTAATGTGATAATGCGGAGTAGTGCTGTATGGTAGCATAGTACGAAGACTAGTGAATTTGGTGGGAGGGCTAAGTCTCGTGAAGTCAATGCCAAAAGTTTTGGCGACTCACGAAAGGATATAATGCAAGGTCATCGCTTCCCGTCAGTCTTCTCCAGTAAATCTTTCGCCTCGTTAATTTTGCTGGCGAGGTACGGTGAGCCACCACGGTCAGGATGGTTAGCTAACATAATTTGGCGGTGAGCGTCCTTGAGTCTGTTGCGGAGAGTAGGTCCGTCTCTGCGAAGACAAACCTGCATGAGGAACAGCAGAGAATGCAGGGAATTGGGAAGTGACGCACTTCAGGCCGAGGATTGCGATGGCCTCCTTCCGATCTATTTTGGCCTTGAACCCTCCCTTTACCCATTGCTCTGCTGCACCCTTCCCAATGACACCGCTTCGAATGAGGTGTCTGCCCACCAATGCAGCCGTCACTGCCCCAAGGCCGACAATGACAGGAGTCGCCATGTTTTGAGCGTATTGATCCATGTCACGTACCTTTTGTCACTTACTGACAGAGTGGCACGTGACTCTCGAGGAAACTCTCACTGGCAACAACTTTCAGGACCTGTACAAACGATCAGCAGCACAATCACCGAGGCATACCCAACAAGCTTCGTGTTCGGACTGGTTCCCTACAAGACCGTAACGAAACCGGAAATAGAAATATTTCGGTCTCTCGTGTGGGTCCTCACTGTGAGCAATGCCCCGAAATTCACAGTTCTAGGAATTGCTGTACCATGAATTCGCCGGGTCCATTCCTTATTCAAGCCAGGCAAGGCCGAGCGCCTGCTACCTCTCACCATAATAAAAGATGACGCGTGGGCCCACGTTAATAATACACGGCAACTGCGCTCTTCCTGTCCCGTCTACATGTCGTTCACAGTCTCTCCGAATCTATACAAGAGGGATGCTACTGTCATTACAGTCGTCAAATGTGAAGACGGCATCGTAGATATAGAACACCTTCAGCCTCTACTGGACGCCACAAACGAAGTTCTCGGAGTTTCTGCCATCTTTAACAAGCATTGTCAGATCTCTTTCCTCGCTTTCTCCACGCTTTCGCAAGCGCTCGTAGTGAGCATCCCTGCGCGCCATGTTCCTCGACCAAAGAGTCGAGAGAATCAACAAATCGTCACTAAAAGCAGAAGTCTTATTCAAGACTATCTTCTTGTCAATTCCGCAGTGCGAAAGTTTGCGTTCATGATGGATCAACTTGCGGTTGCCTTGTTTTTGGACCTTTCGATGCGCATCAGTAACGCTGTCGATATGCTTTCGGTGACGCCGACCGACAAGAGGCATTCCCTGCAAGCGTTGATGAATGCGATGGGTGGTGAAGCGACCTTGGAAAGGCAAAACGTAAAATCGCTATTTTTCCCCAATCCAAAGTCGCCGACTGTGGATATGACAACCAGCGCAGCGTTAAAGGCATGGGCGGCCTGTCGAGCAGCAACTCTGCGTCATATGTCTCCACGTTTTATCTCTATTCCCAGGATCGATACGGCGGCCTTCTCGGCTACGGTTTGGACGTTTACTCTTTGCGGTGCTATTGCTCTAACATATCCAAAAATTTAGCACTTGGCTGCTATTACAACCATATCCCGCCACTCAGAGCTTTTAGAAGCTTTGGAACCAACCTCCGTCAAAAACGATGTCAATGAAGACCTCGCGAGCGACAAGGATTCTGTCAACCTCATCTGTTCGCGTTTTTCTACCCGCATCAGACAGGGAAGGAATCAGGTTTGTCAACGTTGTACCTCCTGTGCACAAACCCAATGTGAACCTTTCATAGGTTGTCAAAATCGAAGTGGAGGGTAAAGGTGCTACGAGCCAGGTAACCGGCCGGGCCGGCAAAGTTAAGGGACGGAACGCTCGCATTTTAGTCGATGGCCCCATTCGAGGCAATCGTATTCTCTCCGTCACAACCATCGGAAAAGGCGACCCCAATCCTGCTGAAACTGCTCGACAATCTATCATTCTCGGAACCCTACAACACAAGACGGATATTCTCACAAATCCATTTTTCCAAGCGGTGTGGCTCCCCAAGCAACGACCACTGTGGCGCAAGCCCAAGAAGCAAGAGGGGGCAATTCTTGTAGATACCTCACGCAACCTCAATCCTTCCCAATGTATGGCTGTCCAGAAAATATTGTCGGACAACGAAGAAGATCGAATTGTCCTCATCCAAGGCCCTCCTGGAACAGGGAAAACGACGGTTATTGCAGCTTCTGTCAGAAGTTATGATTCAGCTGACTCTGGCCGAGGTATTTGGGTTGCTGCTCAATCCAACGTTGCAGTCAAGAACATTGCTGAAAAGTTCATCAAAGAGGGGTTTGATAAATTCAGGCTCGTTGTTTCTATGGACTTCCATTTCGAGTGGTACGTCGTTGCGCCTTTTTTGAACCTCTGTCCTGAAATGTTGTAGGCACGAACATCTATACGAAGAAAAACTACAACATTGTCTCATTCGAACGGACATGTTACTCGGAATATCCCCTGTCGTGGCGAGCAGGCTATTACTCGATTGCAAAGTAATTCTGTGCACAATGAGCACATTTTCCAATCCCTTGCTCGGCGTATTCTTTCGATTAGTCCCTGTCGAAGTGGTGATATTGGACGAAGCCAGCCAGATTGAATGTGGGAATTATCTCCCCGTTTTTCACCAATTTCGGACTACCCTTTCGAAGCTCGTCCTCATTGGTGATGACAAACAATGTAATCTTTCTTCGCTAGTACACAGGTCGTATCTGATCTGTGCCTCAGTGCCACCCTATGGTCAAGAAGGTATTCCTGATCTTTGTAGTGTATTCGAAGTAGAACATCTTCGAGAAGGAGCACTATTCCTTACGACGCAATGTTTGAACTCATTCTTGTCCGCCTTGTCTTTGTCTTGACGGAAGTGCTTAGATCGCATGCCTCATTTGATTGGTGGCTTTATCTCACGGAATGTCTATGACGGCAAGCTGCTCACGATCCACCAATCCAACACTTCCAAGTCATGTTGCTTCGTTGACGTGAGGAAAGGCCAAGAAGCTCATCTAGGAAATAGTTATGGTTTTTTCGTAAGACAATCATCTCTCCGTGTCTCTAAGGTTCTCATATGCACCTTACAAGAATCGCGCGGAAGCTGAGATTGTCGCGAAGCTCGCTAGATTATACGAATCAAAGGGCATGTCATATCGTATCATTACCCCTTATGATTCCCAGAGATCTTACATCGAAGGCCTACTCCAATCGGAGAACCTGAAATGGGAGGACAAGGTTTTCAATGTCGATTCATTCCAAGGTCTGTGCACGAAAAGTGTCCCCAGGCAGAAAATGACCGTTTATTCTTAGGGAACGAAGACGATCACATCATCGTCTCGGTTGTTCGCTCGGAAAAACTAGGGTTCCTCCGAAACCAGCGCCGCACCAACGTCATGTTGACGCGGTGTAAACAAAGCATGGTCATCTGCTCCAGTCGTTCATTTCTCTTGGGCGAAGCGTCCGATACGCTCGTGGGAAAGCTCGCCTCGTCCCTTAGCAGCAAGAACTGGATAAGTGCGAACGACGTTCTGAATGGTAGAGTTGGATTGTTCGCTCGACCTACCAGTTCTTAGCAACGGTCGACCCTCTTGTCGAGTTCCGTCACGACGCATTGAATATACTTGGTTGTAAATGCTAGGTTGCTTGGTGATAGTCGTACGCGTGTTGATACAAGGGCGACCTTTCGAGCCAGGATGGATGTTGGTAATGTCTTCGACGGGCAGCAACGGCGGAATAACCTGAGCCAACTATTCCTAATTATGTAACTTATGGCATAACTTATGAATTTATTTTTACAACATTTCCAATCGTCACTCCGTTTCGGCGGAGCGCGGCGCTGCACAGCTCCGCGTGATGTCCGCGCAGTCCGAATCGTCAACGGCGTGCCCACTTATCGCTCAGATCTGGGATGTAAACTCAAGGAGGTGTTTGTTGAAGAAGGATGGAGTGTGTGCGGCACTGGGGCATGACGCATCAAGGCAACACGAATCATGAATTAAGTAACTGTGCCACGACCTACATGCTTGGGCAATGTGAACTGCATAAGCAAGTTCACGTACAACACGAGCGTTGGGAAATGATAACTAGGAGGGTTGGAAAAGATATATAATGCAAAGCGCTTCCCTTGTCCAGACCTGCCTCGTCAGCCCCACTCGCGGGGTGTTAGTCACAAACCGGCGACCTCGAGCGAGATGCGAATGTTGGTCCATGTGCACTGCCTTTTCAAGCACGTGACTCTTGCATCGGAACAACCTGGAAGGAATCTCCGAGGAACCTTGCTTTGTGCTGATGCGTCCGTTAACTGATTTCCACTAGACCGCGACGAAACCAGCAGTCCAATGCATACCATAAACCATGCAGTGTGGAAGTGATGCCCGCATCACGCATCATGTAGGTAACAGTGGGTCCCTCATCACGAACAATAAACCGAAATTCATATTCCAGCACTCGCTGTACCATGAGTTCGCCGGATCCCCGGCCCAGCCCGAGCGCCCTTTATCTCTCACCATAATAACTGAGAAGCTG
This sequence comes from Tylopilus vinaceipallidus, assembly GCA_038089215.1. Classification (NCBI taxonomy): domain Eukaryota; kingdom Fungi; phylum Basidiomycota; class Agaricomycetes; order Boletales; family Boletaceae; genus Tylopilus; species Tylopilus vinaceipallidus. The sequence continues at coordinate 12,420 of JBBPKK010000548.1, forward strand.
GGGCTCGTGCCAATGCACAGCTTTAACTGTACGCTCTTCCCCCATCCACCCCGCGTATATGTCGTTTACAGTCTCTCAGAACTTATTCAAGGAGGATGCTCCTGCCATCACGGTCGTCAAGTGCGAAGATGGCGCCGTTCGGATGAAGCACCTCCAGCCTTTGCTAGATGCCACAGACAGCGTTCTCGGGGTTTCTGCGGCCTATGGCAAGCACTGTCAACTCTCTTTACTTGCTTTCTCCACAATTTCGCGGGCACTTGTGGTATGCATACCTGCACGCCACGTCCCGCAGCCTAAGGGTCCAGAGAAACAGCGAATCGTTGCGAAAAGCAGAAGCCTTATCCAAGAGCATCTTCTCGTCAATCCCGCGTTTTCGAAGTATGCGTTCACCATGGACCAACTTGCGGTCGCCATGTTTCTGGATCTGTCGATGCGCATCAGTGACGGTGTGGATATGCTCTCGGTGACCCGGACTGAAGGCAGGCATTCTCTGCAAGCATTGATGACCACTATGGGTGGCGAAGAGAACCTACAACGGCAAAACGTACAATCGCTATTTTTTGGCGCTTCAAAGTCGCCAACAGTCGATCCCGCAGTCCAAGTGGTGTTGAAGGCTTGGGCTGCCTGTCGCGCGGCGACCCTCAGTTACATGTTTTCACGTTTTTCGTCGCTCCCTAGGATCGATACAAAGGTCTTCCCAGAAGCCGTATGGAACCTTCCTCCGTGTCTGCGCTGTAATTTAACGCTGATAAAAACGCAGCACTTGATTGCCATGGCAAACATTTCCCGGCACGCAGAACTTTTGGACGCTATGAAACCAACCTCCATCAAGAACGACGTCAAAGACCAATACAAAGTGAAGAAGGATTCTGTTAACCTCGTCTGCTCCCGTTTCCCCACTCGCATCAGACAGTCGAAACATCAGGTTCGTTAATATTCTATCTACGTTGCAACGCCAAATGTGAGCATCGAATAGGTCATTCAAATCGAATTTGAGGGTAAAGGGGCTGCGAGTCAGGTGATTGGTAAGGCCCGCAGAGTCGTTGGGCGGAGCGCACACGTTAATGTCAATGGACGAGTTCGAGAGGACCACCGAATTGTGTCTGTTACAACCATTGGAAGGGAGGATCCTACTTGCGCCGAGTCCACTCGCCAGGCGATCATTCGCCAGGCCTTACAACACAAGACAACCATCCTCTCCAATCCGTTCTTTCGAGCCCTGTGGCTTCCCGAGGAACGACTTGTGTGGCCCAGTCTCAAGGGGCAGAATGTGGCGATTCCGGTGGACCCGTCATGTAGCCTCAACGAGTCCCAGCGCGCAGCTGTTCAGAAAGTACTGTCGAGCAAGGACGAAGATCGGATCGTCCTGATTCGAGGCCCCCCAGGAACGGGCAAAACGACAGTTATTGCAGCGTCTGTCATAAGCCACGACACAGCCAGATCTGGTCGGAACATTTGGGTTGGCGCACAATCCAACGTCGCAGTTAAGAACATCGCTGAGAAGCTCATCAAGAAGGGGTTTGACGGATTTAGGCTGCTCGTATCCAAGGATTTCCATTTCGATTGGTGTGTCACTACGCCTTGCTTGAACCTCTTTGTCCTGATACACTATATAGGCACGAACATCTATATGAAAAGATAGAACACTGCGTCATTCGTGCGGATCGATTAAATGGACTGTCCACTATCGAGGCAAGCAGACTGTTACTTGATTCCAAAGTAATTCTATGCACATTGAGCATGTTCTCCAATCCCATGATCGGCGTGTTCTTGCGCATTGTCCCAGTGGAAGTGATAATTTTGGATGAAGCCAGTCAGATTGAATGTGGGGACTATGTCCCCATCTTCCACCAATTTCGGCCTACGCTTTCAAAGCTTGTTTTAATCGGCGATGACAAGCAATGTGACCCTGCTTATCGATTTAGGCGCCGTAGCTTAGCTAACATTCACTTCAGTGCCGCCATATGGTCAGGAAGATATACCGGATCTCCGCAGCGTTTTCGAGTTTTTGCATCTTCGGAGAGGTGCAATGTTCCTTACGACGCAATGTTCGTAACTCCCCTCGATCATCCCCTCCCTTTTGCTAATGCAGAGTGTCTAGATCGCATGCCCCACGTAATCGGCAATTTCATTTCACGAAATGTCTATGACGGTGAACTGCTCACTGAACATAGTTTCACAACACCCAAGTCCTGTTGTTTTATCGACGTGTGCAAAGGCCACGAAGCTAAATTAGGCCACAGCCATAGTTGGACGGTAAGATGACCATTTACAACCTTTTGACGGTTTTTCTGACGATCACGCAAGAACCGCGAAGAAGCTCGCGTGGCTGTGAAGCTTGCTCGGTTGTATGAGTCAAAGGACAAGTCGTTCCGCATCATTACTCCTTACGATTCCCAGCGGTCTCTCATCGAGAACCTTCTCAAATCGGAGAAGTTGAAATGGGAAGATAAAGTCTTCAATGTCGATTCGTTCCAAGGTTTGTACCGAGAGCAGATGTCCTTTGGCAGAAATTGACCGTTATTTTAGGCAACGAAGACGATCACATCATCGTCTCAGTCGTTCGCTCGGAAAAGCTGGGATTCCTTAAGAACGTGCGTCGCACCAACGTCATGTTGACACGATGTAGACAAAGCATGATCATCTGCTCGAGTCGCACCTTTCTCTTGGGCGAAGCGTCTGATACACTCATGGGCAAACTGGCTTCCTCTCTGAGCGAAAAGAACTGGATAAATGCGGATGTCGTCCTCAATGGCAGAGTCAAACTTTCTGCTTGACCCGTTCATCCATGGCTATTTACTGGCGCACTTGCTGCGTTCTGGCAGTTTAATATTATTATTTGGGCCAGTGTTTGATTATGCTTCAATAGATTGGTTTTCAGTATAAGGTCACTGGAGGGTATCTGAAAGTATTTGTGTCGCCGCGCGTTGTGACGGGCGTGACGACTCCGCGTGATCTCAGCAAACCCAGCCAAAACTCAGTACAACCTCTTGATAGTTCCCGATACTTGGATCTTTCCCCTACACTGTGGCCAGCATCAATGAAGACTAGAACGGCTCGCAGTTCCACTGCTAGCACGTGGCCCTTAAAAATACGAGTCAACCGTTGCTCAGTTGAGTGACTAGTGAGTCGATTACTTGAACGTTTGAACAGTCCCGGCTACGGTCTCGTAACTTGCCTCGATTTTCAGACCACGAAGTGTCCCTCATACGAGCTTGTGATTTGGTTACAACGCTACGGTCGGATGACTACGTATTCTTCATCGCCAGGCAACAACCAAAGGTTCCATCATGATAGTGACCTCAGCGCGGTTCGGCGACTCATAAGAAAAGGGTGGTGACCGTTCCAGCGCCCAATATTTGGCCGTACGCCTGTCTTTTCTTGGCCACTGTTGCCAGTATGTCATTGACTATCCCTCAGAATATTTTCGTCGATGATACTACGGTCATTGTGGCCGTAGCATGTCAGTGAGGCTATGGCTTTATTTGTTCGTTCACATTAATGACGAGTAGTGTATGCAGTGTTGCGTGGGGGGCTGAGAATGTGATTAAAGTGATCACAAACGCATCATCAATCCTCCGTCCTCGCGACGATGAAGTCGGCTGCAGCCATTGCGAAAGCGGAGATCGACATCAAGAGCCCCGCACTTGTGGGTAGGGAGTAAGTTATGGTTAATAAGCACTTGCAAACCCATCACTTGCGCTTCCCTACCAGCCGAAGTAACCCTTGTTGACTTTATTTCGCGGGGTAAAGCCGACGACCTCGGCCGAGGTAGTCAGCCAACGCAATTCAACGGCGAGCATGCATGGAATTGCTGTGGGGCGTGAGAGATAGTATGGAGACCGCGTATCAGTTTCAAACGAACTTCGGGCCGAGAAATGCAAGAACGTCGTGCTTGTGATTGTAGTGCCAGTATTGTATGTATTGCGGACCAACTAGACCTACTGGAGGCTCCGGTTCGGCTTGTTGGCACACAGTGGAGCGACCCGTGTCGTCCCTCGTCATCACATGTGGTAGCATTTCATTCATGCTTCCTCCACCGACCCGGCTCCATATAGGCCCCCTCTGTCGCAGATCGTCGTCTCCCATCATGCGTTGACCGTGTCGTCCCCTCGTTCTCTCATGCTTCAACACGGCTACCCGATTTATAGTATGACCAATCTGCTCGCGACTTTAAGTTTATAATCTCCGAGGAACAACATGCGGCCCTGCTTTGTGTTGGCACGGCGTTCGTGTCACAAACTGATTTCTAGACCACGACAAAAGCAGCAATCCTTGTATCAATCTCGCAACGTGGAAATGATAACACGGTCAACACGTTGTGTGGGTCCCCTATCAGTGGCGAACCAAAATTCATAATTCCTAGCATTTGCTGTGCCACGGGTTCACTGGATGGCTTCCTTATTCAAAGAAGGTCCTGACTGCAGGCCGAGCGCCGGGTTACAATAAAAGAGAAACGTGGGCTCATGTCGATGCACACCTTTGACCGTACACTCTTCCCGTCCCACTCGCCTTGTTATGCCGTTCACAATTTCCCAGAATTTATTCAAGGAAGATGCTACACCCATCACGGTTGTTAGATGCGAAGATGGGGTTGTGAACATGAGGCACCTTCAGCCTTTACTTCACACCACAGACAGTGTTCTCGGGGTTTCTGCTATCTATGGCAAACACTGCCAGCTCTCTTTTCTCGCTTTCTCCACGCTTTCGCAAGTGCTCGTTGTGAGCGTCCCTGCACGCCACGTTCCTCAGCCCAAGAATCCGGACAAACGACGAAGCGTCGCCAAATGCAGGAGCCTCATCCAAGACTATCTTCTCGTCAATCCCGCGTTTCAAAAGTATACGTTCGCCATGGACCAACTTGCGGTCTCCCTATTCCTTGACCTGTCAATCCGCATCAGTGACGGAGTGGACATGCTGTCAGTAACCCCGACTGACGCCAGGCACTCGCTTCAAGCATTAATGACCGCAATGGGTGGCGAAGAGATACTGCAGAAACAAAACGTGCAATCGTTATTTTTTTCCAGCTCAAAGTCAGCAAAGATCGATCCTGTAGTCGAAGTGGCGTTGAAGGCATGGGCTGCTTGTCGTGCGGGGACCCTCAGTTACATGTTTTCGCGTTTCGCGTCGCTTCCTAGGATCGATACAGAAGTCCTCTCGGAAGCGGTACGGAGCCCTTCTCCACGTCTGTACCGTCAATTTAACATACTGAAAACGCAGCATTTGGTTGCCATTGCGAACATATCTCGGCACGCAGAACTTCTGAAAGCTATGAAACCGACTTGCATTAAGAATGATGTCAGGGATCAGTTCACAGTGAAGAAGGATACTATTAACCTCGTCTGTTCTCGCTTCCCTACCCGCATCAGACAGTCGAAACACCAGGTTTGCTGACATTCTATCCATCATGCAGTGTCTAATGTAATTATCGAACAGGTTATCCAGATCGAACTGGAGGGTAAAGGGGCAGCGAGTCAGGTGACTGGTAGAGCACGCAAAGTTAATGGGCGGAGCGCCCATGTTAATGTCAATGGTCCTGTTCGAGAGGACCACCGGATTGTGTCCGTCACAACTATTGGAAAGGAGGACCCCACTTGCGCCGAGTCCACTCGCCAGGCAATCATTCGCCTAACGCTACAACACAGGACAACCATCCTCTCCAACCCGTTCTTTCAGGCTTTGTGGCTTCCCAAGGTGCAACTTATGTGGCCTGAGTCTAAGGCTCAGAAAATGGCAATTCCCGTGGATCCTTCGTGTAACCTTAATACGTCCCAGCGTGCTGCTGTCCAAAAAGTATTGTCGGATAAGGACGAGGATCGGATTGTGCTGATTCAAGGGCCCCCCGGAACAGGCAAAACGACAGTCATCGCAGCTTCTGTCGTAAGCCACAACGCTGCGAAATCTAGCCGAAACATTTGGGTTGGGGCACAATCCAACGTCGCAGTTAAGAACATTGCTGAGAAACTCTTCAAGGAAGGGTTTGATGAATTTAAGCTACTCGTATCCAAGGATTTCCATTTCGATTGGTGTGTCATCGTGCTTTGCTTGAACTGCTTTTCTTCTGAAACATTATACAGGCACGAACATTTGTACGAGAAACTAGTACACAACGTCATTCGAGCGGATCGGTTAAACGAATTATCCACCATAGAAGCAAGCAGGTTGTTACTCGACTCTAAAGTAATTCTATGCACACTGAGCATGTTCTCCAATCCCATGATTGGTGTATTCTTGCGCATTGTCCCAGTGGAAGTGATCATGCTGGATGAAGCCAGTCAGATCGAATGTGGGGATTATCTCCCCATCTTCCACCAATTCCGGTCTACGCTTTCAAAGCTCGTTTTAATCGGTGATGACAAACAATGTGACCTTTTTCGTTAATTCAGGCGTCATGGTTCGGGTAACACCTACTTTAGTGCCACCATATGGTCAGGAAGATATTCCGGATCTTCGGAGTGTTTTCGAGTTTTCGCATCTTCGGAAGGGAGCTGTGTTCCTCACGACTCAATGTCTGTAACACGTTCTATTTCCTTTCCTTCTCCCTTTTTTTGCTGATGGCAGTGTCTAGATCGCATGCCCCATATAGTTGGTGGTTTCATTTCGCGAAATGTCTATAACGGCAAACTTCTCACCGACCATAGCTGCACAACTTCCAAGTCCTGTTGCTTCATCGACGTGACCAAAGGCCACGAAGTTAAAATGGGCCACAGTTGGACCGTGAGATGACCACTTTCCGGCGTTCCGATGGTTTTCTGACACTTGTATAAGAATCGCGAGGAAGCTCAGGTTGTCGTTAAGCTCGCTCAGTTGTACGAATCAAATGACAAGTCTTTCCGCATCATTACACCTTATGATTCCCAACGGTCCCTCATCGAGAACCTTCTCAAATCGGAGAAGTTGAAATGGGAAGACAAAGTCTTCAACGTCGATTCGTTCCAAGGTCCGTGTAGAAGAATAAGTATCTTACCAAAAAAATAATTGTTCATTCTTAGGCAACGAAGACGATCACATCGTCGTCTCCGTAGTTCGCTCGGAAAAACTGGGGTTCCTCAAGAACGACCGTCGCACCAACGTTATGTTGACGCGGTGCAAACAAAGCATGGTCATTTGTTCCAGTCGCGCCTTTCTCTTAGGAGAGGGGTCAGATACTCTGGTGGGCAAGCTAGCTTCCTCAGTGAGCGAGAAGAGCTGGATAAGCGCGGATGCCGTCCTCAATGGTAGAGTTAAACTCTCTGCTTGACCCGTTGATCCTTCATACCTGTCTGTTGGTGAGCCTACCACCAGCCGAATATCATTTGGGGCGACATTGAAGTATCAAATTTCAATATTGCGTAAGGGGAGCATTTGCATTCGACACTCGACTTCGACGGAGCGCGTTATAGTGTGATGACTTCGTGCGATCCCAGCGAACACAGCTGAAACTCAATACTGTCGCGTTTTTTCTTTCGAATCTTGGCGTGCTTTTTGCTGTCTCACCACGCTTCATTCCCACCTCACCACACTTTTATTCTGGTCTTTCCCGCAGTTATCCACTCTTAGGTATATGACTATATTCTTGCATTCATGGATGTGTCAAGACGGTCAAGTTCACCTCGTTAGCTGCACGACTTTTGAAGTTCAGATTCGGAGAGCGTCCCAGCTGAGTATTCGCGGCAGCGCGAGGTGAACTTGCTAGTTACAGTGCGGACGACGAAATTTCAACACATAGATGTGTAGTGTACCATTTGAATGTGCTGGCTCGGTAAACTACTAATTGGCCATAGGTGTATTATTGTCATTGTTGTCGTCATCGTGGTGTGGTGAGCGTTGGCCCTCCTGCGTACTAGTTCCCCCTCCCGTGCGATCGTCGCCGTCATCATGGTGCTGTGGGGTTCGCACTCCTGCGCCGCTGCCGCTGCCGCCGTCGTTTGAACGCTGTGGCATTGGCCATGGACGAGCCGCGTCACTATCGCTGCGGTGGTAGGGTGCGTTGCATGGATTCAAACGCATGGTTAGTGCGTCATGGTGCTCTGCTCACGCACTTTTTCCTAAGATACTGTAGGCACGGACATCTATACGAAACAGTAGAACTTAATTTCTTGTCCGAACAGACAAATTAGTCAAGATGACACGAGGTCAGCAGGCTCGTAGTCGATTGCAAAGTAATTCTGTGCACTCTGAACTCAGTCACTGCCACTGTATGGTCAAGATGACATATTGGAGTTTCGTTGCATCTTGATGCCCCCAACTTGTGTTGCTCTACTACAGTCTCTAAATCCCTTGCTGCATTCGACCGAGCGAGCCTGACTACGATTCGGCCAAAGGCTCGTCGTAAGCCCATTGGCATACACGTCACGTGCAGTACAATATATCTAGCCGCGCCTCGTCTAGATACTGTAGAGTTCCCCTTGTACCCGTACCTCGCAGTTACAGTATAGATCGTAGTCCAGTTCGTTCCCGCCCGATCCCTCAGTGTTCCCGCCATTAGCCACGGCGGGCTTCCACTCGTGCTGCAAAAGTCGGCAGCGTCGGCAAGGAATGTTAGATTTCTAGCGCGGGAGCTCAGTCGCGTTCAGTGCAACGGACTATATATATTTACCTAGCGCGGGAGCTAGGCTACGAATCAGCGATAAGTAGGTAACGGTAAGTATCTATAATCCGAAAAATTTACGTGGCGGTGCTGTAAATCCGGTAAATTTAGTGGTGGTGCTGCAAGTCGGAGAATCCCGCGCATGCACGCGTCGCCTGGGGAGGAACCCCGGCCGGGCGGTTAAGCGAGTCGTAAAGTGCTGTAAAGTGCGTGAATGGCCCGGTAAAGTGAGCTAAGTGACA
>JBBPKK010000549.1:0-21219 GCA_038089215.1 Tylopilus vinaceipallidus
TATCGGCAGGTTCCCACGTCCGATCTTCTTCCCCATATCCAGACCAGTGGACTAGGTACTCCAGACATTGACCCTTCATCCAAGAGGCGATAACGTATTCGACCTCATATTCCTCAGAACCATCTTCCATAACCTTCACAGGTCCAGGTTTGTACGTTGGTTGGCCATCAAGGCACTCTTTATAGGGTTTAACGTGGGAGACGTTCACTACCGGGTGAATTCTCATGCTGCGTGGGAGTTGTAGTTTTACGACATTCCGGTCATTATCAGCATCTAATAATTTATAAGGGCCGAGCCATCACTCAGTCAGCTTCCTGCTGATTCATGTATCCCAGAGATTAAGGTTTTCAGTGCTGAGCCACACCTTATCTCCCCTTCTGTATTCTGGCGCAGTGGATCGCTTTTTATTGGCTTGCGCTTTCATGGTTTTTCGTTGGTTTTCGAGATTTTCCCTGACCTGATCCAGGGTCAGCCTCATTCCTTCAAGGAAATCTTGCGCCGCAGGCGCCTTTGCGTTCATTGGCTCTATTCCCATTCGTGGTTCATAAGAACGTGTGATTTGGAACGGGGACTTCTTCGTGGAAGAAGATTGCCGATTATTGTACGTAAACTGGGCCAGGCTAAGCCATTCTGCCCATTGATCTTGCTTTTCTGCGCAGTACAGTCTTAGGTATTGCTGTAGCTTGTGGTTTACTTGCTCTGTTTGCCCGTCCGACTGTGGGTGGAATGCTGTACTTAAATTAAGACGAATTTGAAGGGATGCAGCTAAGTCTGCCATGACCTGTGAGGCGAATTGTGGGCTGCAGTCTGATACAATAGAGGTCAGAAGACCATGATGCTTCCATACATTATCTCTGTAAAGCTTGGCTGTCCCCTTGCTTGTGATGGTTTTATTGGTGGGGATGAAGCACGCTTCCTTAGAGAATCTATCTACGACCACTAGGATTGCATCATAACCGTCCGATGTGGGTAAGTCCGTTATGAAATCGGCAGAAATATCCTTCCATGGTCCCTCAGGAACCAGAAGGGGTATTAACTTCCCAGACACAGCCTGGTTAGTGGGTTTCATCCGACTGCACCTTTCGCAGCGGGAACAGTAGTTTTTTATTTCGGGGTGCATCCCATCCCATGTATAGTATTGAGAGATCAACTCTGCAGTTTTCTCGGCTCCGCCATGCCCGGCTATGGTGGAGTCATGGTATAGAGTTATAACTCGCTGTCGGATATCCCCTTTCAGCACGAAGATCTTGTTATCGTGGTAAAGGAAACCTTCTTTGATTTCCCCTTTCATATCGGATTCCTTCATTAACGAGGTTGCATCTCGAATGCCTCTTAATATATCCTCTTCTTCCGAGGTTACATTGGTGATCTCAGATCTCCTTATCTGTGAGTCGGGGATTACTGTTACCCCCTTGTTATCGTCTTTGATTCCCACGGAATGGTCTTCCCTTCTCGAAAGGGCATCAGCCTTCCCCATACTGGTTCCTGGTTTTCTCATGAGCACATAGTTGAAGCGAGATAACCATTGCGCCCAACGCGCTTGCCGTCGGTTAAGGTCTTGGCTGGTCATAAAATATTGAAGGTTCGCATGATCGGTCCAGATCTCGAACTCGTGTTTCGCTCCTTCTAAATAATGTCGCCATATTTCTAAGGCATGTATAATGGCTAGCATTTCTCGATCGGTGACAGGATAGTTACATTGTTCTTTTGTCATTTTATGGGAGCTGAAGGCTACCGGGTGCCATCTTCCCTCTTTCTCCATAGATAACACTGCTCCAGTGGCGAATAAGGACGCATCACATTCTAGGTGATACTTCGCATCATAGTCCGGGTATGCCAGTATTGGCGCAGAGGTGAAGGCCTCCTTCATCCTATCAAAGGATTTCTGCTGTTCGACCCCCCATTCCCATGCTTTATCTTTCCTGGTTAGTTCGGTGAGGGATCGAGCGATCTCAGAGAATTTGTCGATGAACTGTCAGTAGAAGTTTGCCAATCCTAAGAAGCTTCTTACTCCCTTTACATTGGTCGGGGTTGGCCATTCCAGTACTCCTTTCTTTTTAGAGTCTGACATCGTGATCCCTTGGCTGGTTACATCCATCCCCAGCATTTCGACTCTTTCTACCAAGAAAAAGCATTTTTCCGGTTTTATAAATAGATTGGCTTCTTTAAGCCTTTGCAACACCTTTAGGACGGCCTGGTCGTGAACTTTCTGATCGGTGCTTTTTGTAAATATTAAAATATCGTCCATATATACAATGACGAATGAGTCCATGTCCGACAGGGTGTCGTTCATCATGGCTTGAAAGGTAGCAGGTGAATTGTTTAATCCGAAGAACATCACTAAGGGCTCGTAACTTCTGTTCTCAGTCATGAACGCCGCTTTCCATTCATCACCTTCCTTGATGCGTACATTATTGTACCCCCATCGGAGATCCATTTTGGTGAATAATTTAGCCCCTTTTAGTTTGTCTATTAATTGTGATATCAATGGCAAGGGGTAACCATTCGGGATCATCCAGCTGTTCAAGTATCAGTAATCCTGTACCATTCTTTTCGTCCCTTCCTTTTTGGGTATGAAGAACACTGGAGAAGTCTGCGGAGATTTTGACGGTCGGATGTATCCTTTTCGGAGTTGTTCTGTCACGAAAGCCTTGACTTCCTCCTTCTCTTCTTGCGACATTGGATACACTTTGGCCTTTTTGGGTATGAACCCTTCCTTTAGGTTGATAGCGTGGTCCCAAGGTCTTCTCATTGGCATTTGTTCCGAAGCCTTTTTTGTAAAGAGGTCAAGATACTTGTGATATTGTTTTGGAACAAGCTCCTCTGCCATCTTTTCTACCTTTTTAGGTGGTATAACCTCCATTTTCTTTATGTGATGGTATACATGGAGGGCATCCTCTATTTCCTGAGCTTCTAGGCATCTTAGTAAGACTGATCGATCAGATAGGAGATAACAGGTCCGAGGGCATTTGGTTAACCTTACTTCTCCGGTTGACCAATTGATTTCGGGATTGTGCTTTCTCAGCCACGTATATCCTAAGATCATGGGTACCTTTCCCAGATCCATCACTTCGGCTTCCAATTTCTCACGATGCCCCTGATAGTTGACTATCAGCTCCGTGGTATGGGTGATGTTCCCAGTGCTATTCTTAGTCCCATCTACGTTGAACACCAGGATTGGTTGATCTAACCTCTTTAGGGGTATCTTGTTTTCGTGAGCCCATTGCTTGTCGATGAAGATGCCATTAGCTCCACTATTGAGGAGTGCCTTTGCCCCTATCATCCAGTATTTTTCAGTGGACGGGGCCACCCTTACTCCTAGTTTTATTTCGGATGCGGCCATGGAGCGAACCACTATCCTATCAGGGATTTCTTCTTTAAATATTTTTTTTGTTTTTGTTGCCAAATTAAGCCTGGATTCCCATCCGGCGCGCTCAGGCTCTTCCTGAGTCGTGGCTTCAGTAATATCGTCGAAATAGGTTACAGACTCAGGGTCTGATAGTAGTACATCAAAATAGGTATTTTTGGATTTTTCTTCTTTTATGTGTCCAAAATAATCCTCGGCTACACAACCACCCTGACTGGTCATGTGCCTTATTCTTTTCCTGCCTTGGCTTCTTTTGCCTTGGCGTTTAACATGTCAGTGAAGTAGGCTTTCGCCTCTTTGAAGCCCATTTCTTTTATGGACTTGGGCATTTCTTTAGCCTCCCTTTGTGGCTAGTTCAGACATTAGGGCTGTCCTGGTCTGAGTCGCTGTCATCGCTACTCTCCTTTTGAGCAGCTCGAGCCTTGCGAGATTTGCCTTGTTTTGGGCAATCCTTTCGATGCCCTCCCCCAAGGAACTTGCATTCACTGCAGGGTTGTTTAGGCTTCTTGCAATCATGAACGAGGTGGTCGCCCTTGCAATTAAAACACGTACCCTTTCGGGCAGCGTCAATGTCCATCACATTAGGGTTGCGTCGGTTGGACGGTCCGGCGGACGCATTATTGCCCCATTTTTTATTTGAGCTTCAGGCAAGCTCGAATTGTTCGAACGCGTTTCCCACGTTCCTTACTTGGCTGATCCAGTCAGCTAGATTGGTTGGGGCTTCATCCCCATGTAAATTGAGAGAGATGTGTCGTACAATCTCTTCTCGGGCATTTTTGACTAGGAGGTGGATGCCCATCACCTCATCTATCCCGGCGTACCGGTACAGAGTTTCCCATTGTGTGAGGTAGGCCTCTGTCTGCCTAGTGCCTTGTTTGAGGGTCTGGAGCTCCCTCAATGCTCTCCCTTGCCTTGTTGCTGACCTGAAGCGGTGGGAGAGTTCCTTCTCCAGGTCTTTGACAGTCCACCATTGGTTGTCTGTCAGCTTTGTCTCAATGTGGAACCTGGCCCATTCGCCGGCTCCATTCTTATCTCCTTCTTTTCCTGAGCCGATCCGAGACAAGACGGCTAGGGTGACTTCCTTTTTTGAGGAGAAGGTCTCCTGGTTCATCTGCAGGTAAACCTGCATCTTGACCCACCATTCATCGAAACGACTGTAGTCGCCATTGAACAATCCTGGGTCAGGGATTGGGTCGACCTTTTTTGTGACCTTTACCTCGGCCTGAGGTCCTTGTGCCACTTGTTCAGCAGCAGCAGCCTTGGCTTCGGCGGCTGCTGCTCTCATCTCAGCTGCGGCGAGCTGAGTTTGAAGTCCTGCCAGCAGGACTTGCATGTCGTGGATTTGCTGTGCAAAATCCATTCTTTTGGGAGAGGGGGGAATGGATTCTGATGAGTCGGAAATGATGAAATTTTATTCTAGTAGTACTAACTACTTCCTACTAAGAATCTTTGGCCTTGGGTCATATGGTTTGTTGCGCTTTTCTCTAAGTGACTTCCTTGGTTGCTCCTGTTGGAGTCTTCTTGGTGCGCCATAAGGCTTGGCGCGGGGTACGTAGAAGTGTTGAACTAGATTGCCGTTTGGTCCTAGATCAAACCTTGCTTGTTTCTTTTGAGGCAGGGGTATGTACTTGTAATGATGCTCCGCAGGGAAGACTGCCTGGGCGTCGGGGAGTGGGAGTGGTTTGAGAAGAGTGAGGTCTATCTCCTCTTCTTCGATTTTGACCATTACTTGGTTGTTGGGGTCGAATTTGTACTCTGGTTTGTCTACCGGTTCGACCTTTACTTGTACTTTGATTTGACCGGCTTCCCAGTCGAGAGTTTGGGTAGGGTGGGCAACCCTAAGCATCCTTTGTATGTAAGAAACGGGAGGGCTAGTCTCGCTCGACCGTTATTCCAATCAGGTCAACAACCTCCCTGACTTGGTTCGTATGTCACAGCTGGTGGGCACAAGACCACTCTTGCACCAACTGCGACCGGTACTACGTAGACTAGTAAAAATGAGCCTCATGTGGACTTGCCTTTCGGCAATAGAAAGAAAGGGTTTTTGCCATGGTGTTTAAACCTTTAAAGCCTCTTGAGGCTACGGACTACTCTGCAAATAGGTCACTAAGAGTCTATCCTCCCGTATAGGGAGTGGCTACTTAAAAATGAAGGGGGTGCCCAAGAAGGTAAAGTCCCATATAAGCCTCGGATCCGGCTATGTTTTGGAAGTTAAGTACTTCCTGACTATGAGAGTAGGGTGAGGAGAAGCAGTTAAGTCCTATGAAGCGCAACCTATTACCAGCGTATAGCATAGCTCAGGCTACTCTCTCAAAGGCTTACAACGAGTCAAGTAATGGGGGAAATGCCACAAGGACTTAACTGGGGTCCTTGGGCGATAACATTCAAGTATATATACCATAGGGACATGTTTGTACATATTGACTAAGGGTCCGTGCGTATCTACATAGCATGATGTCATGTGGGAAAGTATAGTAAGCATATGACGTATCGTGAGAGTCATGCCTAACATGAGGCGGTCTAGAGTGCCATGAGGCACAGCGATCAAAGATAAGTGCCATGAGGCGCGGAGATTAAATACACAAGGCAGATAAGGGTCTAGCCCCTACCACGTGCGTGCCTGACATCTGGACAGCTCAGATCCCTCCAAGCTGGTCATCATGTGAGCTAGTCATGTGCTAAGTCTCACGGTCACGTGCTCATAAAGCAAAATAATGTCTAAGTCCATCGAGTGTGATACGGCAGCTTAGGGCAAATCGCAACAGGTAAGACAAAGAAGAAAGAAGGGGAATGTTATGATTTGCCCTATGGCCCATCGCCTTTAGGCTAGTATCACACTCAATGACTTAGACATATCTTGCTTTATGAGCATGTGACCGTGAGACTTAGCACGTGACTAGCTCATGTGACGACCGGCTATGGAGGGATCCGAGCTGTCCGGTGTCAGGCATGCACATGGTAGGGGCTAGACCCTTATCTGCCTTGTGTATTTAATCTCCATGCCTTGAGGCACTTATCTTTGATTGCCATGCCTCATGGCACTCTAGACCACCTCATGTTAGGCACAACTCTCACAATACGTCATATGTAGTCTTCTTTCTCTCACATTATGTCATAGATAGTATGCAATGTGTAGATATGCACAGACCAGTAGTCAATAACTACAAACATGTCCCTATGGTATATATACTTGAATGATACCATCCAAGGACCTTAGTTAAGTCCTTGTGGCTATTCCCCATAATCTTAGCTCTTATAAGCCTAAAGTCAGAGTAGCCTGAGCCACGTCTAGTACTGGTTTTGGGTTGCACTACATTAGGACTTAACTACCTTCCGCTCACCCTACTCTATCGCGCCTGGCAGAGCCTATCTGCTAAAACATAGCCAGACCTGAGGCTTATATGGGACCTTATTCTTCTTTGGGCACCCCCTTTCTTTTAAGTAGCCACTTCCTATATGGAAGGATAGTCTCTTAGCAAATTAATCACAGAGAAGTCCATAGCCTCAAGAGGCTTTAAAGTGTTTAAACACCGCGGCACACCCCCCCTTCACTTCTATTGCCGAAAGGCGAGTCCTTGTGAGGCTCATTTTTTCTAGTCTACTTAGTACCGATCACAGCTGGTGCAAGAGCGGTCTTGTGCCCACTAGTTGTTGATTTACAAACCAAGTCAGGAAGGCTATTGGCCTGATTGGAATATCAGTCGAGTGAGACTAGCCCTCCTGATTTAGCTACAAAGGATGCTTGGAGTCACCCACTCCACCCAAACACTTGACTGGGAAACTGGTCAAATCCAGATACGAGTAAAGGTCGAACCAGTAGACGAACCGGAATATGAATTCAACCCAAACAACCAAGTAACAGTCAAAATCGAAGAGGAGGAGATAGACCTCACTTCTCTTGAACCACTCCCACTCCCTGATGCCCAGGCTCTCTTTCCTGCGGAGCGTCAATACAAATACACCCCCCCTGTGGTAAAGAAACAGGCAAGGTTTGGCTTAGAACCCAACAGGGAACTAGTCCAACACTTTTATGTACCACACGCCAAGCCTTATGGCACACCAAGAAGACTCCAACGGGAGCAAACAAGGAAGTTGCTTAGAGAAAAGTGCAACAGGCCATATGATCCAAGGCCTAAAGTTCTGAGTAGGAAGTAGATAGTACTACTTAGAAAATAAATTCACCATTTCTGACTCATCTGACTCCTTTCCCCCCTTGCCCAAAAGAATGGATATTGGGCAACAAATTCACAACATGCAGGTCCTGCTGGCAGGACTACAAACCCAGCTTGCTGCAGCTGAACTAAGAGCAGCACAAGCAGAACAACGGGCCGCTGCAGCTGAAACAGCAGTGCAGGGACCTTGGGCAGAGGTCAAAGTAACGAAGAAGGTTGATCCAATCCCTGACCCAGGATCTTTCAATGGAGACTACAGCCACTTTGATGAGTGGTGGGTCAAGATGCAGGTGTACCTGCAAATGAACAAGGAAACCTTCCTCTCAAAGAAGAAAGTCACCCTGGCTGTTCTGTCTCGAATCAGTTCAGGAAAAGAAGCAGACAAAAATGGAGCAGGCAAATGGGATCGTTTCCATATTGAGACAAAGCTTGGCAACAATAACTGGTGGAACATCACTGAGTTGAACACAGAGCTATCGCACAGGTTCCACTCTGCCACCAGACAAGGACAAGCACTGAGGGAGCTCCAAACCCTCAAACAAGGAACAAGGCAGACAGAGGCCTTCCTCACCCAGTGGGAAACTCTGTACCAGTACACCAGGATAGATGAGGTGATGGGCATGCACCTCCTGGTCAAAAACACCCGAGAGGAGATTGTATGACACATCTCCCTCAATTTACATGGGGACGATGCCCCAACTAACCTGGCCGACTGGATTGGTCAAGTAAGGAACATAGGAAACGCGTTTGAACAATTTGAGCTAGCCCAACACTCAGACAAAAGATGGGGTAACAACGCCACCGCCAGGTTGTCCAACCAGCATGACCTGAACACAATGGACATAGACACTGCCCAAAAGGGTAAGTGTTTTAATTGCAATGGCGATCACCTCGTTCGTGATTGCAAAAAGCCAAAACAACCCTGCAGTGAATGCAAATTCCTTGGGGGAGGGCATAGAGCAAATTGCTCAAAATGAGGCAAATCTTGCAAGGCTCGCGCTGCCCAAAAGGAGAGTGGTGATGACAGCAACTTGGACAGGGAAAGTGATAATGTCCAAGCTAGCCACAAAGGGAAGGCTAGAGAAACGCCCAAGTCCATAAATGAAATGGGCTTCAAAGAAGCGAGAGCTTACTTCACAGATGTTTTAAACACCAAGGCAAAAGAAGCCAAGGCGGGAAAAGCATAAGGCACATGACTAATCAGGGTGGTCATGTAGCCAAGGATTATTTTGGACACATTAAAATAGAAAAATCCAAAAATACATATTTCAATGTACTTCTATCAGATTCAGAGTCAGTAACGTATTTCGACGACATAACCGAAGCCACAACTTGGGAAGACCCTGAGCATGCCGGATGGGAATCCAGGCTTAATTTGGTGAAGAAAAACAAAAAAATATTTACACAAGAAATCCCTGATAGGATTGTCATCTGCTCTGTGACGAATACCAGAATACAACTAGGAGTGTCCATGGCGCCAGCCACACAAAAGAAATGGATGATGAGCGAAGAAGCTCTCCTTGATAGCGGGGCAAATGGGATCTTTATTGATCGGGCATGGGCAGAAGAGAATAAAATACCCATGACCAAACTGCAACAGCCAATTCTGGTATTCAATGTAGATGGAACCAAGAATAGTGCAGGAAACATAATGCACACAGCCACCCTGATTGTAGAGTACCAAGGCCACCAAGAGAACCTAAAGGCAGAAGTGACCGACTTAAGAAAAGTCAGCATGATCTTGGGATATACTTGGCTAAGGAAGCACAACCCCAAAATGAACTGGAAAATGGGGGAGGTCAAGTTAACAAAATGTCCATGGTTGTGTTATCTCCTATCTGATCGATCGGCTGTTCTAAGAGCTCTGGATGAGGAGGAGTTATTAAGCACTCCATATGTGTACCATCACATAAAGAAAATGGAGGTTATACCACCTAAAAAGGTAGAAAAGACAGCAGAGGAGCTGGTACCTGAGCAGTATCACAAGTTCATTGAACTGTTCACAAAGAAAGCTTCTGAACGAATGCCTATCTGATGAACATGGGATCACGCCATAGACCTAAAAGAAGGTTTTACCCTGAAAAAGGCGAAAATATACCCAATGTCAGTAGATGAAAAAGAAGAGGTAAAGGCGTTCGTAAAAGAACAGCTGAGAAAAGAGTACATACGCCCCTCTAAGTCACCACAAACATCACCAGTCTTCTTCGTTCCAAAGAAGGAAGGGACCAAGAGGATGGTGCAGGATTATCAATATTTAAATAGCTGGACAATACCGAATGGGTATCCATTACCCCTAATTTTGCAGCTAATTGATCAACTCAAGGGAGCAAAGAAGTTCACAAAAATGGATCTGGGTTGGGGGTACAACAATGTACAAATCAAGGAAGAAGACGAATGGAAGGCTGCCTTCATTACCGAAGAAGGAAGTTTTGAGCCAACCACAATGTTCTTTGGATTGAATAATTCCCCTGCAATGTTCCAAGCAATGATGAACGATATCTTCTCCGACATGGAGTCTTTTGTAATAATCTATATGGACAATATCCTCATATTTACAAAAACAGAAAACCAAGAAGAACACAATAAAGCCATCTTAAAGGTATTACAGTGGCTTAAGGAAAACAACCTATTTATTAAACCCAAGAAATGCTTCTTCTTGGTAGAACAAGTTGAAATGCTGGGGATGGACGTATCCAGCAAAGGAATCAAAATGTCGGACTCCAAGCTCAAAGGAGTATTAGATTGGCCCACCCCCACTACCATAAAGGGAGTCAGAGGATTCCTAGGGTTAGCCAATTTCTACTGACAATTTATTGACAAGTTCTCCGAATGGGCGAAACCCCTTACCGAGTTAACCAGAAAGGATATAGCTTGGCGATGGGGAAAAGAAGAACAGGAAGCCTTTGATAAAATAAAGGAAGCTTTCACAAAGGCACCAATCCTGGCCTACCCAGACAAAGAAGCACAATATCGTTTAGAGTGCGATGCCTCGGCATACACAACAGGGGCTGCGTTATCTATTGAAAAGGAAGGAAAATGGCATCTGGTAGTGTTCAGTTCCCACAAAATGATGCCTGAACAAAGGAACTACCCGATAGCTGACAAAGAAATGCTAGCGATAATTTATGCCTTAGAAATATGGCAACACTACCTAGAAGGAGTGTGCCATCAGTTCGAGATCTGGACTGATCATGTGAACTTACAATATTTTATGACCAGCCAAGACCTTAACTGACAACAGGCACATTGGGCACAATGGTTATCTCGCTTCAATTACGTACTAGTAAGAAAACCAGGAACCAGCATGGGAAAAGCTGACGCCCTTTTGAGAAGGGAAGATCACGCCATGGGAATCAAAGATGACAATAAAGGAATAGTTGTGATCCCTGAATCTCACATAAGACAAGCAACCGAGATAACCACGGTAACCTCAGAGGAGGAAGAAATACTTGCACAAATCAGAGATGCAATGAATCTGTTGAAAGAAACGGAAAGTACAGGTGAACTAAAAGGGGGTTTCCTGTACCATGAAGGATGGATCTTTGTGCCCAAGGGGGATCTCTGGCAACAGATCATAACTTTATATCACAACTCCACAATCACAGGGCATGGTGGAGCTGAGAAAACCAAGGAGTTGATCTCCCGCTATTATATCTGGAAGGGAATGACCGACCAAACAAAAAATTACTGTTCCTGATGTGAAAGATGCAATCAGATGAAACCGATGAACCAGGCTGTGCCTGGGAAGTTGCAACCACTCCCCATGCCAAGTGCACCATGGAAGGAAATCTCCGTTGATTTTATAATGGACCTGCCGGAATCAGATGGATATGACTCAATCTTGGTAGTCGTTGATTGATTTTCGAAGAAAGCATGCTTTATTCCCACAAATAAAACTATAACAAGTAAGGGGACAGCAAAGCTCTACCGAGATCATGTATGGAAGCATCATGGACTTCTGGACTCTATAGTATTGGACTGAGGGCCACAATTTGCCTCACAAGTGATGGCTGACTTGGCAGCCTTGCTCCATATTCGTCTTAAATTAAGCACTGCCTTTCACCCACAAATGGATGGGCAAATGGAATGTGTAAATAGGGAACTCCAGCAGTACCTACAGCTTTACTGCGCTGAAAAGCAGAATGAATGGGCAGAATGGTTGAGCCTAGCCCAGTTTATGTATAACAATCGGCAGTCATCTTCTATGAAGAAGGCCCCCTTCCCAAGTAATGCATTCTTATGAACCATGAATTGGAATAGAACCGATTGACACTAAAGCACCTGCTGTGCAGGATTTCCTAATGGGGATGAGGATGATCCTAGATCAGGTCTGCAAGAACCTAGAAAACTGAAGAAAAACCATGAAAGTGCAAGCTGATAAAAAGAGATCAGACGTGCCAGAGTATAAAAAAGGTAACCTCATGTGGCTAAGCACCAAGAACCTTAATCTCTGTGAAACAAGGATAAGCCGAAAGTTGACTGAGCAATGGCTCGGTTCCTACAAGGTGATAGATGCACCAAATGACTGAAATGTTGTAAAACTACTATTACCCAAAGGGATGCGGATCTACCCAATCATTAATGTGTCCTGAATAAACCCTATAAAAATCACCTTGATGGCCAACTGACCTACAAGCCTGGGGCTGTGATGGTTACAGAGGATGGGAACGAGGAATATGAGGTTGAATATGTAATCGCCTCATGTATGAAGGGACGACATTTGGAGTACCTGGTCCACTGGTCTGGATATGGGGAAGAAGATCGGACGTGGGAGTTTGCAGACCACCTCACCTCAGTGAAGGATGCAGTAGCCAAGTTCCATCGGAAGCACCCAAGTGCTCCACAGAAACTTAATCTTATTGACATTGATCATTTCCATGGCCTCTTTAGGCCCTACAACATATTTACTGACTGTGATCCTATTTGGAATCATCTGGAATCCGATTCTTAGATGGGGGGTAATGTTACGATTTGCCCTACGGCCCATCACCTTTAGGCTAGTATCACACTCAACGACTTAGACATATCTTGCTTTATGAGCACATGACCATGAGACTTAGCATGTGACTAGCTCATGTGACGACCGGCTATGGAGGGATCTGAGCTGTCCAGTGTCAGGCATGCACGTGGTAGGGGCTAGACCCTTATCTGCCTCATGTATTTAATCTCTGTGCCTTGAGGCACTTATCTTTGATTGCTGTGCCTCGTGGCACTCTAGACCACCTCATGTTAGGCACAACTCTCATGATACGTCATATGTAGTCTTCTTTCTCTCATATTATGTCATAGATAGTATGCAACGTGTAGATATGCATGGACCAGTAGTCAATAACTACAAACATGTCCCTATGGTATATATACTTGAATGATACCGCCCAAGGACCTTAGTTAAGTCCTTGTGGCTATTCCCCATAATCTTAGCTCTTATAAGCCTGAAGTCAGAGTAGCCTGAGCCATGTCTAGTACTGGTTTTGGGTTGTGCTACAGGGAAGAGGAAAAGGCAGAGAAAATGTAACAGAAGTGGTTTTCAGATAATGTTAGAACTCACTGAATAACAAGGACTGTGACTAGCCCAAGCAATGAATAGGAATGAATAACTATCTGAAAATGGAAAAACTACATGGTAGATAACAGGTTTATATTCATAGGGGGATGGCTGTACCACCTGAATAGGAGTGATGGTATGAAATAGTCCAGAATGGAGTGAAATGTGATAAAAGGTGTTGTAGGGCATAATGTAGGAACTGACATAGGGGTATGGAAATAACTTAGGGGTCTGACAGCCAAGTGCAACATGGCATTGGCAATGCAGCATGTTGACATTGACATTGACATCATTATTCTTGCCATGGTGATGATGCTGGTGCCAGAAATGGTAGTGACTGAAGTGCTTTAAGACCCTCCACCAGTGTATCACATGACTTAGGCTTCAGCTTGAGGTTACTTTACAGGGTTCCTTGAAGGGAGTTTCATTGATGGTGACAGAGCTCCAATGATAGAGGGGAGATTGCTTATACAAGAACTTGACTAGGTCCTTGTGTGCATTCATTCACACTATGTGTATATACTCTAGTACCTATTTGTACCTATTTACTACATAGTCTGTGTATGTAAGGTACTATCATAGATAAGGTGGAAACTGTTCCTAGTTCCTTACTATATATATACTAATGAGGTGTTCTAGGCCTTCATATAGTGTCCTCATGTATTTACATCATACAGTGACTTCAAAAACCCTTTCCATATTGAGGTTGATGGTAGTGTGTGGAGCACACTTGTCATATTCATTCTTTCCAACCTCACTGCCTCTCCTCTGATCCATCTCCAACGTCCTCCGACATCACACCAACCTAGACACATCAGACATACATCAGAGTCACCTCTGATACATGGCCCATCTCAGACCATATTAGATAAGCTTCCCCTTTCATCCCTCTATTCTATAGGGTTCTTAGTAACTAGGTTCCTCTGGACCTTTCTCCTCTCCATTCCAGTTCCACATGGTCTGTTGTGATTCGTAATGTACCATATGATCTCTTTATTCTATTCCACATGTTCTCCATTCTATTCTGTACCTCCATACCTGACCCCGAGCATATATAAGTTGTACCTACTCCTGTACTCTGACCTCAATATGAATATTGACTAAGTTTCCCTCTTCTCATCTGAACTCCTTTCCCTCTCTAAATACTAGGATACAGGATTGTACAGCAGTGCAACACATAAGTCCTGTGCCAATGTCCTAACCCCTCTGTCCCATTACCTCTGTCAGATCTCCGATCCACCTCCACCCCCACCTCTGCCCTTTTGCCCCTGAAGCCTCAGACCTCCATTGGATTCACCCTCAGAGAACCAGAACTTGACAACACTGCAAAATAGTGTGGGAATCTCACTTAGCTTTGGTGGAGACATAAATAATACATACTCCTGATTACATAATTGCCCCCATGTCATGTGATTTAATTCACAGGCTGTGAAGATATGGTCAATCCTAATCAGCAATATCATGGAAAGAGTTTTTGAGCTTTTAAATTGACAAGGACATTTGAATAATATTAGTACTTGGTATAGTCTCCTTTTGCTTTAACCACTGCCTGAATCCTCCTAGGCATGCTTTCAATCAATTTTTTACATTCCTCAACTGGTATTTTGTTCCACTCCACTTGTACTCTTTCCCTGTTACACTAGGTACAATGTAGTGCAAGCTGTAAGGCGAAGCAATACGAAGTCTACACGTTCACAGTTGCTCACTAACGCAGAGCTAACATCGTTTGCCTCGAGAGGAATACTAAGAGAGATTGCGGGCCAATCGCTCAAAGAATGCTAAAACACTACATATGATTGTGCAGATTTAGCTGGGGACTTCCCAAGCTAACATGTTAGTCCTTATATACATCCTGTGTACTTTAGGGCTAGTGTGGGATCAGGATAAACAAGGAAAGTGCTGCGGAGAAGCATCAGAAAGAATAATAACCATTGGGGCAGTATTCACAGCATCAGAAGATTCTAGAATGACAAGATGGTAGCTAGGGGATGATACCGCTTAGGTGCCAGCAGATGAGAAGGAAGAATGAAAGCAAGATACATAGAATATGGATGAGGGTGAACCACAGGGCTTTGAGGAAGAGGAGAGTGAGCCCTAGGACGGATAAGTGTACATATAAGCATAAGGGAAACCAAGGGAAGAACCATAGGCAAAGAAAATGTAACATTACCCCCTCACTAAGGCGGAGGTACCACTTCCAACGCATCCTTCTAATTTCCGGGTGCACTGGCAGCCCTTCGATCTCCCTCCTCCCTCTGTTCTCTGTCCTGTTCGAACCAATCAGAGGTAGAGTCACCGTCGTATCTCTCATTCCAGGCATCCTCCTCTTCTGATACCAGCGCATTCACTTCAAGGGGGGAGGTTGTCTCCTGAAAAGGACAGTTCACCATGATGTGGCCTAAGCAATCACAGTGGTTACAATGACGATTGGGGCAGGAGGCTTGGGAATGACCAGGGGATAGGTGGTGACAGTATGGGCATTGATATTGGGGACAGTAGATCCTCCAGTGGTCCAAGGCACTGCAAACAAAACACATCCAATCAGGGGGGCCTGTAATGAGGGGGGAAGGCAAAGGCAGGCGAACAGGGAGAGGCGCAGCCTCGTTGTCGATGTGAGGGGAGGAGGGAATGGTTTGGGTGCATGGAAGTCCCCTCCAGTTGGTGCGAATGCTAGCAAAGGGAGATGAGTGCTGCCTGTCCTGAAAGAACTGCTGTCGTTCGGCTTCTTGGACATCAGACGGGAGGAGGGGTGGATTTTCCAGGTAGGGGGAAGTTTTAGGCGGTAGGCAAGGGGGGAGATGACCTTTTCAATGGGGAAGGGGCCATGACGTCATTGGGAGAGTTTTGGGTGTGCTCCAGGGAAGCAGAGGTTTCTGGCTTCAAGCCAGACCTTGTCTCCTTGTTTCCAGGGGACAAATTTAGAGTGGATTCTGTCCTTCATGATAAGGCATGCTTTCTCATGTGTGGCAAGGGCTTCCTTCCTTGCTTCATCTAAGGCAGTTATTTGTTGTTCTAGGGCAGGAAGGAAGATTTTACCCAGGGGTGGGTAGGAATGGGGTTCATATCCCATCATGAGATAGAATGGCGATTGGTGGGTGGAAGAGTGGGGGGAGGTGTTGTGTGCAAATTCGGCAGTAGGGAGGAACTGAGACCAGGATGTGGGAGAACCTTGGCAGTAGATATGGAGGTATGTTTCAAGTTCCTGATTGAGACGTTCCATTTGGCTGTTGGTTTGGGGGTGATAAGGGGAAGATAGGGCTACATCGTATTGAAGGAGTCTAGCCAGTTCTAGACTGAAGGCAGAAGCGAATTGGGGCCCTCTATCCAAAATGACCCTGTTATGAAGTTCAAATCAGGGATATATGTGGCGGAAAAAGAGTGTGGCAATGCCTGCCGCATCAATGGTTTTGGTACAAGGGATAAAAATACCCCCCTTTGAGAGTCCATGGTCAACCACGACCAGAATAGAATCAAAGCCATCAGAAGGGGGTAAGTCGGTGATAAGATCCAGGGAAATCTGCTGGAAGGGGCAAATTGCGGAGGAGGGAAGAGGGGACAGCGCAGGGATGGTTGGATGGGTGTTGACTTTGTGTGCCTGACAGGTGGGGCAACCCAGGACAAATTTGTGGATGAAGGAGGCAAGACCTGGCCACCAATAGTCCCGTTGGACCAGTGCTTGGGTGTGGAAGATTCCACTGTGTCCGGAACTGGGTGAAGAGTGCAGGTGGGCAACAAGATCGTGGCGGAGTGGGGCTGGGATGTAAAGACGGCCTCGGTAGTACAGTTGGTTGTCGGTGTAGGACCAGTTGGAGGGGTGTGAGCAAGCAAGAGGTACCTCCAAGTCAGCAAGGCGTTGCAAAGCAGTGAGGACAAAGGGATCGGAGGGAGTGGAGGAGGCAAGCTTGGAGGCAATGGAGGCATCGAGGGTTCATACAAACAAGTGGTTGGGAAGGAGGGTGATGTCTTTATTGTTGGTGACAGTTGGGGGGTAGGAGAATCGTGATAGGGTATCGGCTGGGGTGACTTGGGAGGCAGGGACATGTTTGAACTGCAAATCAAAGTCCTGGAGGAAAAGGAGCCATCTGGCCTGGCGTCAACTCAGGTGTTGGGGTTGGCAGAAGTAAGAAAGGTTTTTATGATTGGTGATGATGGTAATGGGGTGTCCAGTGCCACGGAGATAGTGTTTCCAGGCAGTAAGGGCGTGGATGACTGCTAGGAGTTCCTGATCATAGATGTCATAATTTCATTCAGCTTGGGAGAGGGTCTGGGAGAGGTAGGCACAGGGATGGAGGTCACCGTTGCCGTCAGCTTGGAGTAGGATTCTGCTGGAGGCTACAAGGGAAGCGTCAGTCATGATGGAGAAGGGTTTGTTTAGATCAGGCATAGAAAGGATGGGTTGGGATGTGAAGGCTGACTGAAGTGAGTGAAAGGTGGTTTCCTGATCATTACCCCACTTCCAAGTGGAGGAGGATTTGGTGAGGTCAATAAGGGGGCGAGCGATGGTGGAGAAGTTGGGTATGAATTGTCTGTAGAAGTTGCAGAAGCCCAGGAATGATCTTACTCCTTTGATGTTAGAAGGCAGTTTCCAGGAGGAGATGGCATCAAGTTTAACAGGATCAAGGTGGACCAAATTGTGGCGAACTACCATACCCAGGTATTCCATGTGATCTTGGTCGAAGGAGCACTTGGATAATTTGAGGTACATCTTCTCCTCCCTCAGTTGTTGCAGAACTCGTCAAGTTCGTTCCTGGTGTAAGAGGAGATCGTCGGTTCCAAATCCTAAATCGTCCATGTAGATCTTCAGCCATCCTTCTGTGATCATATCCCAGAAGATATGTTTCATGAGGGCTTGGAAGTGAGATGGGGCATTGACAAAATCAAAGAACATAACCAGCGACTCCCAAAGTCCTTCCAAGTTTACCCAAGCCATCTTCCAGATGTCATCCTTGTATATGCAGACATTGTTGTAGCCCCATCAGATGTCGAATTTGGTGAAGTACCTGGCATGTTTAAAACCATCAATAAGGTCAGAGATGAGAGGAAGGAGGTAGGCATTCCGGATGGTGTAGGAGTTAAGGTAGCGATAATCCTGGCAAGGGCGGAGTTTCCCATCTTTTTTTGCTACAAAGAAAAAGGGGGAGGCTTGGGGGGAGGTTGACTGTCAAATCTTTCCTGCTTTGACATTTTCCAGGGTGAATTCTTCACAGGCCTTCCGTTCTTCTGGGTTGAGGGGGTAGATTTTGGCGATTTTCAGGGTGAAATCATTGTTCAATTTGATGCAGAAATCCCATTCTCCTTGAGAAGGGGGTAGTTCACCAGGGGGTGGTTCGGCAAAGACATCGGCAAATTCCCTGTATGCATCTTGGAGGGATACTTCTTCTTTTGCGGCAGTTATGGCAAGGGAAGTGGAGAGGGTTGTCTTGTTTAAGTATTGGTCAAGATGGGAGTGGGGTGGGGGCGGTACCAGTTCATCTGGAACGAGACATTGTCCCATCCTCCAGTTGATTGTTGGGTTGATTCGTTTTAACCAGGGCAATCCTAGGATGGCTTTCTCTTTTCCTAGGTTGGTCACGAAAAAGGTTTGGGTGTGGTGGGTGGATTCGGGCAGGGATACTTTCAAGGTGGTCACAAAACGTATGGTTCCATCAGAGTTTTTAGTTCCATCAACATTGTGGGCAATAATGGGTTGGGGGAGGCAAGAGAGAGGGAGGCAGTTTCAGCAGACTTGCTCCCAAGATATAAAGCATCCTGTGGCTCCACTGTCGATGAGGGCATGGAGATCGACTTTAGCTTTGCTCCCACATTGCAAATGAATAGGCAAGTGCATGGATGATTCGTTTGTATAAGTAGTGTACATGGGAGCAACATACTGGGAAGAAAACATCGATTTCTTTTCTTCCCGAGCTAAAAACCCGAAGTGGAGGCGGTAGGTGCTTCTTCCTCTTCCTTATAATCGTCATTGTGGCAGATACGAAGATTCCTCAAGATGAGGTCATGAGATACTCCCTTTGCTCTAAGGGAGTTTACATAGGCAAAGATGGAATTGTCTGGGTTTCTGACTGGGTTGGTGGGTGGGGCAGGGGTTGTTTCAGTGGCTCTGACTTGTACAGGGCGGTTGGGATTTCTAGGGGGTCTGGGAGGCGTTGCTCCAGCGCGGTGGTTGGATGATCTACAGCCCTTTTGCTTACATTGGAAGCAATGTCCCTCTTGGATCAAACAGGCTTTATCTGTAGGAGACAACTGGACGTAGTCGATGTCCATTGCCATGGGATCTCTTTCTTTCTGGGGGCAGTAAGTGGAGGAAGGGAGGGAGCGGTTGCCAGCTGTGAGTGGAACTGCTTGGCTTTTTCAATACCTTCCTTCAGGGTATTGGGGACCTTTTCCATCCCATAGATGAGAAGGTTGAGTTTGTGGTTAATTCCTTTTGAAAAGAGGCGACAGAGTTCTGTTTCGTTGGAGATTTTGGCTTTGGAAGCCAAGTTGACAAAGTCAGTGATGTACTGTTGGAAGCCATCATCGCTTCCAATCCTCTTTAGGTCCTTTTGTTCAAGTCGTTCCAGCTGTTCCCTAGCAGTTGTAATGATGTTGAAGGGGAAGAAGGTGGAGGTAAAGTCGTTGACAAGCTTATCAAAAGTCTTTTCGGCAGGGGGAATAGTAGCGTTGGACATCTTGTCCAACCATGACTTGGAAAATTGAATTCCTCGTCCTTTGCTCATATGATTCAAGGTAGTGAGGACCTTGGTGCTGTCGTCAGGATAGAGGGCAGCATTAATGGAAAAGTAGGCTTTCATAGCCTTGATCCAGCGAGTGGCTTCCTCAGAGGATCCTGAAAAGTCATCAGGGAGACCAGCTTTAAGTTCTGACGGCATATCGGCAGGCTGGGGGGTGTTGATGCGAATGGGAGGTGGTGAAGGGGAGGGACTGGCTGGGCTGCTTCCTTCACTAGACTGGAATGGTGGTGGGGGCTGGCTGGTAAGCTGAAGCACATGGGCAAGACGTTCCATATTCAAAAATGACTCCACTGGGGCTGATACTGCATGCGGTTGTTGTATTGGTTCGTAGGTTACTCCTCTTTCAGCAGGTGGGAGGTTTGGGCGATATCTGGAGTCTGCAGGAGGAGCAGCTGTCCTGGAAGATCCTGCTATGCGTCGAGGAGGCCGTTGTTCAGGTGACAGAGAGTCTCAACTTCTCTGGGAAGTAATGGTGGGACGGAGGTAGTCGCTTCCTAGACAGGAAGGCGATGGGGAGAGCTAAATCTTTTGTTACGCTAGGTACGACGTAGTGCAAGCTGTGAGGCGAAGCAATATGAAGTCTACACATTCACAAGTTGCTCACTGACGCAGAGCTACTGTCATTTGCCTCGAGAGGGATACTAAGAGGGATTGCAGGCCAATCACTCAAAGAATGCTGAAACACTACGTATGATTGCGCAGATTTAGCTGGGGATTCCCCAAGCTAATCCATGGTCCTTAAATACATCCTGTGTACTTTAGGGCTAGTGTGAGACAAGATAATAAAAGAAGATGCTGTGGAGAATCATTGTAAGCAATAAGAACTGTCGGGGCAGTGTCCGCAGCATTAGAACGTTCTGATAGAACAAAATGGTAACTAGGAAGTGGCACAGCAGAGATGCCATGTGATAAGAAGGAAAAGCAAGAGTGCAAGGCAAAGAACCTGGATAAGCGTATACCATAGGGCTTTGAGGATGATGAAAATGAGCCCTAAGACAGATAAATGTACATATAAGCATAGAGGAAAGAAAGGAAAGAAGAATAGGTGGAGAAAATGTAACAGACCTTGTACTCCTCATTTCTGTCCTCCATAACCATCACAGCCCCAGGCTTGTATGTTGGCTGGCCATCAAGGCAGTTTTTATAGGGTTTTATTCAGGACACATTGATGACCAGGTAGATTCACATCCTTTTTGGTAGTAGTAGTTTTACAACATTCTGGTCATTAGATGCTTCTATCACCTGGTAAGGACCAAGCCATTGCTTAGTCAACTTCCAGCTTATCCTATTCTCTCAAAGATTAAGATTCTCAGTGCTCAGCCACATGAGATCACCTATTTTGTATTCTGGTGCATCTGATCAGTTCTTGTCAGCTTGCACTTTCATGGTTTTTCTTTGGTTTTC
>JBBPKK010000550.1:0-21203 GCA_038089215.1 Tylopilus vinaceipallidus
CGCGCCTGTTGTCGGCGACAAAGGCGTGGATGCGGTCGAGGGTGGACGGGTCGTGCTGGATGGGGGCCATGGCCAACTCACTCAAATTTCGCTGCACTTCACCAGCCGAGCACACACGTGTTGTTGATTACGTCATGGGGGGTATCAACACGCACACCCGCCGCCGCCAGACCCGTCCTCGCCCGCAAGCGCGATCGTGCCCGGCATCTCTGGCCCCGCAGCCTTGCCCGTCTCGGGCGTCACCGGCGCCCACAGCTCAGGCGTCTCCAGAATCTTCGCCACCAGGTCCTCGAACACCTCCCGCACGCCCACCGCCGTCTTCGCCGACGCCTCGAGGAACAGCGCGTCTTGCCGCGCTGCAAACACCGCTGCCTCGTCCGTGGACACTTGCCGCGAGTGCTCCTGCCGCGCGGGTCAGATGCTGCCGGGTGCGCGCGAGGCAGACCCACCTTGTCGAGCTTGTTCCCGACGATGATCTTGGGCACCGTCGTGGACACGTAGGTATCAATCTCTGTAAACCATTTCGGAAGCGCCTCGAACGTCTCGCGATTCGCGACGTCGTACACTGTGTTTGGCTGTCGTTTGAGCCCACGTGTCGCCAACAGCGAGCCGTGCTGACCTAGAATAATGCCTTGGGCACCACGATAATATGACGATGTGATGGTCCGAAAACGTTCCTGTCCTGCCGTGTCCTGCGAGGAGAGAAATCTCAGCTCTGGCCAGGGCATGGGGCGGACGGGCGCACCCATATGCTAAGCTTCACTTTCCGCCCGTCCACCTCCATCTTGTGTACCTGTCGTCGCACATGGTCAGCGACCAGCCATGTTCCGGCGCCCAGCGAGGCTCACCCGAAAGTCCACCCCGATCGTCGCAGTCGCCTCGTCCTCGGGTATCCATGCCTCGTCAGAGAACCGCAAGAGTAGGCTGCTCTTTCCGACCGAGGCGTTGCCTATCAAGAGGAGCTTGACATTGACCGGCGTGGAGGGGCCTGCGCCAGACGGCCCCGCGCTCATTTCGATGGGTGGCATGGCGTGTCGTGAGAGTGGTGGACGGTGCGGACGCTGCCAGCGCCTGTGAGTTGCCTCGTTGACCCCACGCGGGGTCCATTCCCGATCAGGCACTGTCTTTGCACACTTGTTTACTACGACAACATGCTATGCGACTATCTTTGTCTCTCCGTCCAGCGGGACCGACGACGACTTCCCATCCGTGACGCGTGACACGCGTTTGCAAGTAGTGTGGTTTTCACTGGTAGATAAAGTTGTACCTCGATAGCAAGTGCGGTATTGCAGAAAGCTGGGGACCATATCTAGCATATCTGTGAGCAATGTATGCGCCGTCAGGCCCGGGAGGCATACCGCGCTGCGTTGTCGTATAGTTCAAACAGAGGAATCGCGAGCAGCTTCATGTTTTTAGGTACGGCAAGCACCTCTGCCAGTTGGTCAGCCCAGGTACCTGCATGGGGGGAAAGACGCACTCCGTTCGGGCATCTGAACCAAAAAGAGCTTCTTGCACTCCTTGGGCTTGGTTATATGCGCAGGCACAAATGGGTACTGTACGGCACGCGGTCGAGACTCGAGCTCAGAGTGGATCCACAACCAAACGCACCATGAACGTCTCGAAATTGGGTCTCCACCACTGTGCAAGACAGTCTCCGATCTCCCACTCGTTGTCGACGCCGTGTGATGCGTTGAATTGCTTCGACTCGGAAGGGGGGGCAAGACGCTCGTCCAGTCTGCGCTTGAGGCCGTCGATGTCGTCTTCGCCGGGTTTGAGATAGTCGCCTGGCCTGCGAGGGTGTTGGAACGAACGCACGCGAAACGAAGGGGGTGCTCACAGCTTGAAAAACGCGTTCGCGATCTGGAGCATGAGGATGTGGGGATGGCCGTGGTCGTGCACGACGAGGATGCCCTCTACGGTGCGGCGCATGCCAAAGTCCTCATAGTTGTTTTGGAGACGTTGCAGACGGGCAGAGACGGAGGGGTCCTCCTCTGGCTGAGCTTCCTTGGTGCTGGTCACGGGTGAGTTGGGCGCAGAACGGTGGCGGGGACGACCCACCTGAACGTGAAATTGGAGAGGGGGTAGCTGGCACGGCCGTGAGTTGTTGCCCATCGCGGGGCAGACAAGCGCACTCACAGCAGAATCGTGTTCGACATCGTCGTCGGTCTCGCTGGCGGGCACGTCGGCGGAGACACGGATGGCGCACCACGTGACACGGGCGATAGTGGCAGAGGCGGTGCCGGGACATTTCCGAGTTTGGCGATGTCACCCGGGGTCGCGCTCGTCCTCGACGCTCTCCATGGCATGACAGCGTGCGCCGAGCCCGCCATGCCCGCCCGTTCTGAAGACACCCTCCGCGCCGTCCTCCGCGACGTGCGCGACCCCTCACGCAACACCACAGACGACGATGGCGCCATGCTCCCCACACCGTCGCCCCCTCCAGACGAGTCCGTCCTGCGCAGAGCGGGGTATGCTTCTCTGTCTCCCCCGTTTGCGTCTCAGACTCACAGTTCTCCAGGCTCTTCCAGCCGATGAGCTTTGCCTCCTCTGTCTCCTCTCGTAATTCTGGCCCGCGCGAGCAGGGGCAGATCCGCGCGAGCACTGTCGAGCTCTCGAACACGTTCATGCCCCCTCTCCCTGTTGCCAACCCGGCACAGCCACCTGGTCCCTTTCCCTCGCATGATCGGCAGTCGCCCCCGCCTTCTCTGGCTGCCCACGCCACTCTAGCCCCAGCCGAGCCTTCCTCCGAACGTGCGTGCTTTTTGATTGCGTTTGCACCACCAATGACAACAACGCGTGCGTGTCTCGCCATGGCACGTTTCTAGCTTCTCCGTCACAATCCCGTGACTCGTTCATCTTTCCGAGCAGTACGATCCAAGATGGCACCCCTGAGACCATCCCTAGGACCGTGCCTCATCCGTCTTTTAAACAACCCTTGCAGTTTCCCTCTTCACTCGCGCCCTCCTCCCCAAACACCCCCAAAGGCAGCCCACGTTTTTCTGTGGTTTCTGAGCCTGATATGGACGTCGACGAGGACCTCTCCGCATCCACGTACACCTTCGACTCCAGTCCGACCGGTCGCTCTGCCAGCGCCACCGGTTCAGGCGCGTTTACTCCCCGTGGAGTGGGGCACACAACTCTTGGTCCGCCCTCTGCACTCTCCATTCTCCTCGCTCGTCAGCAGAGTTCAAAAGGTAGCCAAGAGGTGCTCGGCGACCGCCGCCTTGGTTCCGAAGTAAACAAGGACATTTCTGCGGCGCCACAATATCCCATCTCCCAATCATCTGTCACACCGACCAACGAGCGCCAAGATGACGCCTTCTTTTTCTCTGTCGCCGTCGACACCGAACCCCGCATGGAGTTGAAACCAGCCACTGCATTCCTGCCCGCTGGGTCGCGCGAAGCGGTGAAACCAGGCTCCCCAGATCAATCTCAACGACTACCCGACGAATTGACACCATTGCTACGCGCCAATCACGCCACCTTGCGCGAGGAAGATACCAATCATGGTACCCGACCGATCCTCGCACCCACCAAACCACAGCCGCAGCACGCAAAACCGGTCATTTCCAACGACTATGGTTCCATTATGTACCTGACCAAGCCCTCTGAAACGTTTCGGCGCATCCTTGATCCTAATTTGGGCAGACATGTTTTGAGGGCAGTCCCCGCGGTCGTTCTAGGCACCTTGCTCAACATTTTGGATGGGATTTCGTGTACGTGTATTCATTTTTTCAGTTCTTCCGTTTGAATACCCCCGGGGGTATTTGAATTCTGCGTGAAACGGCCCACGGCATGCGCCTGTGGGAAAATGAATACCTCCGAGCCACCGCGCGGGTTATTGGCTGGTGCTGATGCGGTCTGTATAGATGGCATGATCATCTTCCCAGCTGCTGGTCTATTTACCAAGTTTGGAGGGGCCGGTGTATCCATGTTTTTCGTGTCGTGAGTCACTCTTTACCACCGCCTGTCGATAACTTTCCCATGCCATCATGTATCACGACATGCAATGTTGGACGTGCTGATTATATGGCGTCATTTAGCACGGTCATCGCTCAGCTGGTGTATACGTTCGGTGGCAGCAGCTTTGCGGGTGCGAACGGGAGCATGATGATCGAGGTCGTGGTACGTAACGCTTGGTCTTCCTTCCGCTCCATCAGTCTTTTCTCGGCATCTCCTATATTCTTGCTGCGCCGTTGCAAACCTTGACTCATCCTGCCTTCATCTCACAGCCCTTTTTTCACATTCTCGCATCCACGATCGCACGGGACATCATCGGCGATGATTGGGCGGCGACGGACGTTATGAACCAGGAGGTCATCGCGACCACGCTTGTGGCATTTGCATTATCGAGCTTGCTCACCGGTAAGTCATATGATGTCATGCGTGACCAAGGCATGCGTGGTCATTGCTACGGGGCGGGCGAAGACATCCCGTTTCCTCGCCCAGAGCGAGGGCGACCGAGCGGGCATGTACCGATTGGCTGAACACGGTTTCGCGTTTCATGCTCAAAAGATTCTCAAATTTCAAATGACGTCGTAGTGGAGACTCATCTGATCACGACTTTCCCCAAATACAGGATTCACGTTCTTCCTTCTTGGACACCTTCGGCTTGGCGTCCTGATCGGTTTCTTCCCTAGACATATTCTCGTCGGGTAAGCACCGTCCCATCGCTCCTGATCTGTGTGTCACAATGGCGCATGACGATGGACTGGTCCGAATTAATGCCGTTTGTTGTTTAGCTGTATCGGTGGTGTGGGGGTGTTTCTGATCTTGACAGGGTAAGTCTCCCGTTTGTTCAAAAGTGGAATGGTCTGGATCTTGATGGCCGTCTTTTGACATGTGTCTTCTGGCTCGCTGTCACGTGTGCTGTGTCTGAAACGCGGATAGACTGACCGTAAGCACGCGCCTCCCTTCGGATGCGCTCGATCCGCCAACCTGGGAGGTCCTCCGGTACTTCGCGCTCAACCCGCATGCGCTTGCAATGTGGGTCCCGCCGCTCGCGCTGGCGGTGCTTCTGAGAGTGGTCACGGCGCGATGGAAGCACCAGCTCTTATTCCCCTTGTGTGAGTGTCTTACATGCCTCGTCGGTGTATACGCCCCTAAGCGAACACCGTCGTTTAGATTTCCTCACGATCCCGGTCGTGTTCTATGTCATCGTCGCGGCGGCCCAGTTGGATCTCGACGCGCTCCGGCGGGACGGCTGGTTGTTCGCGTCGACCAAGGAGGTCAGCGGCGTGGAGAGCTGGTATGCATTTTACACGTATTACGGTGGGTCGTTTACGTCCTGGCTCCGTCTTGTGCGTGGCTGACAGGACTGCGATCCAGACCTGAGTGCTGTGCGGTGGATGCCGATCTGGACGACGCTCCCGACGCAATTTGCATTGTGCGTGGATTTTGGGGCGTGCTTCGGATCGCACGGGTCTCGCTGACGTGGCTGACTCGGCAGGCTGTTTTTCAATATCTTGCATCCCCCGCTGAACGTGCCTGCGCTGGGTGAGCGTCGTGCTTGCGCCCGGTTGTCGGTTCGCTGATGGACGAGGTGCCTCGGAACAGCTGTGTCGTTGGACGAAGATGTAGACACGGACAAGGAGCTGGTCGGCCATGGCATGTCCAATCTCGCTGCGGGATGTCTCGGTACCGTGTACGTCTCCCGTCCTTGCGCGCCGCTGTGGCACGTTGACATGTATATTACAGTCCGAATTATCTTGTTTATGTCAATACGCTCTTGTCGGTGTTGTCCTTTGATCCTTGCCTTGGTGCTGCTCACGAGACTGTCGTTTGCAGATTTTATCGTGTGGGGGGCGGGAATCGAATCGCTGGGTTTATGCTTGCCGTGGCGACGTTTCTGCTCTTGATCATCGGCACCTGGCCGATTGCTTATATTCGTGTGTCTTTCCCCTGATTGTCGTTGCCGTCGATCTTACCTGGCGCGTACAGCTGTTATGGTGGTCGTGGCGCTGATTTTCGTTCTTGGTATTGATCTGATCAAGGAGGCGGTATGGGACACGAGGCACCGTGTGAGCCGGTAAGCGTTGCGCGACGTGAGATGATGGTTTTCGTTGACGCAGGCCTCTGTGCTAGGATGGAATACATCACGATCATCAGCATCATGATCACCATGACCGTCTGGGACTTTGTGATTGGCGTCTTGTTTGGGATCGTCGTCAGTTGTGAGTCGACGACCCTTGGTCATTCGCTGGTTGACTGACCCGAACCTCGAGGTTTCTTTTTCGTCGTACAAAATTCGCAGCGGCGGAGCATCCGCACGTGCTACACGGGCGATACGGCCATCTCGACGGTGCGCCGACCGGCGGCACACCGGGCCTACATTCGCGAGGTGTCGAAGCAGACGCGGATCCTCCAGCTCCAGGGCTTCTTGTTCTTTGGGACGATCGCACATGTCGAGGACACGATTCGGTCATTTGTGGACGGGTCCGCGTTCCGGACGCACCCCGTCCGGTTCGTTGTCGTCGATTTTGCACTCGTGGCAGGGGTGGACCTCTCTGCGGCGGAGGCGTTTGTGCGCGTGCAGCGGCTGTTGTCGGCCAAGGGCGTCGTGCTCGTGTTTTGTGGCGTCTCGAGGGCTGAAGTGGGCAAAGCGCTGGGGAGCGTGGGGGTGTTGGAGCAGCCGTACGTGGAGCTGTTTGAGACGCTCAACGACGCGATGGAGTGTACGTCGTGGTCGTCGCGAGGGTGTGTGGGCGTAAAGTTGCTGACTGCATGGGTGATGGTCCACAGGGACGGAGAATGCCTATCTGCGCGCGTGGTTTAGGGCGCAGAAGAAGGAGTCAACACCAGTCGGTAAGTCCGAAAGGTGGCACGTGGGTGTGATGCGCAGAGCTAACCGGCGACTTGGCTTTGTTTAACCTCGCAGCGGTCCTGCCAGGTCGCCAAAAAGTCGACGTGGATTTCCACGAGACGCTGGTCGGGTCACCTCGACGGTTACAGCTCAAGGATGCAGGCGAGCGGATCATTGCGAGCGGTGCGTCATGCGTTCCGTGCCCTTGCAGCTGCGATGGCTCACGATGCGCACCCTGGATAGAACTCTCCCACGACGACATGTCGGCGGAGCCGCTACACACCCTGTTGAAAGCATTTGGGTCCTTTGACGCGCTCGACCGCGCCTCGCTAGCGACGCTCGCGCCGTATTTCGAGCGGATCGCGCTCCCGGCGGACACGGTCCTCTGGGAGCGCGATGACCCCCCGAACGGGCTGTACATCATCCAGTTGGGCGTGTTGCGGGCGTCGTACAAGTTTGCCGAGCACACGCCGGCGATCGAGGAGAGCATGGTCTCGGGCACGGTCGCGGGGGAACTCTCGGCGCTCTCGGGGCTCCCACGGAACGCGCGCGTCGTGGTCGAGCGGGACGCGGTGCTCTGGCGGCTGTCGGGGGAGAGCATGTGGCGGCTCGAGGAGGCGCATCCGCAGCTTGCGGGTCGGTTCGTGCGGCTGGTGCTCAAAGGTGCGTGTGTCTGTCGCGTGCCGCTCAGACGTGTCTCAGAGGCTGATCATGTCGGTCTAGCTGCCAAGGTCGATACGGACACACTCCTTGCAGCGCTCGCGACGCGATGAAATGGGGGGTGAGGTGACGGGGTCATTATGATATACTTACACGTTTGCATATATAGACAGTCCATCTCATCTACAGCATCGCCCCCGTTTTCATAGCAGGGGCTACACGAAATACGGGGTTTCCGTGACACACATGTATGATTACTGATGGGTTCTGTTTGGGGCTTTCAATACACTTTCCGGGGCTCGCTCACCTGTGCTCGTTCACCACGTACCACCGACGTCTTGTGCACGGAGCTCCGCGAAGACCTCGTGAAACCGCTTGGACCACCACCCGCGCTCCTCACGCTCGAGCTGTTCCGTGTCGCCTCCGAGACCCATCCCGGACGCGTCCATCTGCATCGACGGGCTCTTGGGGAGTGGCAGACCCGCCTTGAGGATCGACAAGGCGGTTGGCTGCCGCTTGGGCGGGTCCGCCGCCTGTGCGACGCGGTCGGCGAGCATGGCCACGTGCGTCGAGGTGCTGCCCGGACCGGGGGAGGCGAGTGCGCCGAGGGTGTACTGGCAGGTGCGGTGCAGCGGCACAAGCCAGTCTGCGAGGTCGGGCATGGCCGCCTGGGTCGATGCGGGCTTCTCCGGCGCGAGTGGGGATTCGGTGCGCGCTGTGGCACGGGGCAGCGAGAGCGCGACCGTCACGACGGGTCCGCTCGACGGGCAGTAGCCCTCCTCGAGCGCGCGCGGCGTCACCGGGGCGAGGTCGAGCGTGATGCATCCTCGGTGGTCTGACGACAATCCCCGCCCAGCGTGGCCGCGTCGTCGAAATCGACATCAACGCCCATGTCAGACAAGACAACGACTCACCGATCTCGTCAAGCACAGACACGACCCGCGCTAGTCCAAACCCGTCGAGCACCTCCAAGTCGTCGCACACGTCTGGGTCCGCCACACGCCCGCCAGGCGGCGAAAGCCGCGTTGCGAGCAAGACGAGGTCCGTAAACACCATCGCCTCCACGTCCACCGGCTCCGACTCGACGCGGACCACGGGCATGGTAGCCACTGCAACAGGCTGCGCGTACACGTCAAAGCTCGACGGTGCCGTGCTAAACGACACCGCGGTCGACGCCGTCGACTTGACAGAATTGGAGCGACCCCGCCAAACATGGACCGCCTTGGAGAGCTTGTCCGTGCGTCGGACGAGTTGTGAGGCCGGGGAAACATCCGATCGGGGCACAGCGTAGTCGCCCTCTGCAAGAGGCTCCAGGGAGGAACACGCTTGATCGTCGCTCACGCGTACGCACGTCAGCGGTCCACGGACGAGCATACGGCGTTCTCGATGAACGAGGTGCATGGGGGAGGTGCCCTTTATCCCGGAGCAGGCTATTTTCACGAATTCGTACGCGTCTTCGCGGTCTTTGACCTCACTGAGGACACGGATCGTCAGCTTGGCGGCATGAAAGAGTGACAACGTAGACATATAGTCAGGGTGAGACTTGGGTGTCAACTGCAGCAAGCTCTGCGATGAGTGGGTAAGCAAATTGGTGTGGAACAGGTTCGACACTTGCCCTGAATACCTCCGGATACTGCGCGAGCCGATTGATAGGCTCGATCAAGTATTTCTCGAGACTCCAACCTTGACAGTGCTGCGAAGCTTCTTGCAACTTGATGAAATCTCCTAAATCGTTCTTTCCTTCGTGAATGAGATCGTCTATCATTGACGCGGTACATTCGAGTTTGACAAGGTACGGCTGGTATATCTCGAGCCTCGGAACGAAACTGCGAAATGTTTCGCTGATATTTTGCAGCCTTGGATGGTCCACGATCTGTCGGGAGGTCAAGTTGGAAGAAAGCTGCGCGTGTACTCGCATGATGTCATCCAACCAGTCGAAGAGCTTCATAACGTCGCCTGGAATACCGGACACCCACGTTCTTG
The DNA here is from genome assembly GCA_038089215.1 of Tylopilus vinaceipallidus. Lineage (NCBI taxonomy): Eukaryota > Fungi > Basidiomycota > Agaricomycetes > Boletales > Boletaceae > Tylopilus > Tylopilus vinaceipallidus. The sequence goes on from JBBPKK010000550.1 coordinate 9,446, forward strand.
TGTCCTTCACTCTCAGCGGAAGAACGAAGAGCTGTATCATGTTTTGTAGCTGTGTCACAAAACCATGTTCTGATTCGGTGAGCTCCCAAACGAATCGCTGTCGCCGAGCTTCCAACTCGCCGTATGAATCCAAGATGTGTCTCTGCAATGTTTTCCACTGCCGATCACGTACCGTAGGTATAATTGGGGGGGACTCTGCTATCACAATATCTCGAGCTGATCTTCGAGTAGTGGAGTTTGGCGTGGAATGCATCGAGTCCTGAGAAACGCTTGATTGTGCATGATTGGAGGAAAGCGACGATCGCTGGCTAGTGTACTCCCTCCCGTCGGTACTGCGGATGAGATTGATACTTTGCAGAAGAGACCCCGTAGCAAGTTCGTCGTATTCGTTCAGCCATCCATCGCCTCCGACAAAGGACAAATCGCTATCCGCAGAGGGGAGGCCCAATGATTGGCAGTCATCAAGATTCGCAGAATCTATTCCGAACGCCTGTCGTTGCCGTACTGCTGCCGCAATGGACGCTGCCATGATGCGCGACAAGTCGGAAGAGTGCCTTTCGACAACGGCCTGGGAGACGGGGTGGTCCATCGAACTCGAGTCTTGATCAGAGGCAAGAGTTGATGATCCAGTCTCCAGGGACTCTGCGTCCTGTGCAGTGGAAACGCCATAGTCTCGTTGTTGACCCTTCATTGGCAGGGCGAATGACGGGGTCGATGAGGCCTTCGGTGTAAACTGATCATCTTTACATATCGGAAGGTCTGAAAACAGGTGAGCTGTGTTTACGAAAAATTTGAGGCTACTGAACCAATATCGCTCCCTGTGGGGTAGATACGAGTTCGTCGAGCCGTAGCCGTCGAGCGTGTGGGTTCGAACTTGCTCTCTCGCTTTGTCGAAGTAACAGGTGTGACACCCTCGTCATCTTCCGCCGGCGAGTATTCCGATTCAGAGTCTTCGAATTCGGATCGCAAATATTCCTCGGATTCATCGGAAACACTCGGGAGCGAGTCGCACCCGCTCGATTTATGCACGAGCAAGAGTAATTCGCGTTGTTGGCGTTGACCGTCGACACCATCAACTTGCGGGTTTTGAGCAGGAGATCGATCCCGCCTTCTGGGAATACCGTGGCGTAGCTGTTTCTTATTACCCGGGGAATTTGTACAACGCAGAGGCGCCGCATCGTCGTTGGGTATTTTCGTCACCCATCTCTGTCCCTGAGACAACTTGGTCGGATTCTTCGACTCGTTGATTCCAGACAATCCAAGCCCAAGACCAAAACGGGGCGGCCTAATTTGACTTTCCGTCGACGATTGAGAGTCAGCTCGCGACAACGGCTTGGGCTTCACGTATCGAGTCAAAGGAGCCTGATTTTCGGAGCTCGAAGACGTCGTTATTTCGGCATTGGTGACAAATAATCGCCGTTTCTCTCGTGGAGTTGGTAGCATACCGCCCGTTTCCGAACCACTGTTTGATATTTGGGGAGTGGTCGATACTCGGGATGTCGCAGGACTCGGGGGTACACCAGCTCGTCGCGGGATGCCGGAGAGCTGGGGATTCTGTTGCTGAGTACTCCTTCCATGCGTCGAAGGTAAGGCTTTCGGTATCGCGCCAGGGTCTGTCCGTGAGCGAGCCCTACCAGCCCGAAGTGAGCCATCAAGTTTTGGGCCTGCAGTGGTCGGCATTTGTCTTGTCCTGCTTTCTGGAGGCAATGGCTCCAACGGAACTGGGATTGAGGTCGGGCTTCGGCCTTTTCTGCGGCCATGATCAGTAGATAGGTGGTCCTCCAATTGGGCTTGCCCGACTTGCATATGCTGTTCAGATATCGTGTGAGATTTCAGTATCGACCTCGGATTGGGCCGCAATGAAGACGGTTGTTCAGGATGCGCATTGGATGGAGAACGGAGGGGAAATTGCTTTCCAGACGTCGGGTGGATGGCGGACGCCTGGAGGGCAACAGCACTCGGACCGCTTCCGACAGATGAAGAGGAGCTGCTCTGCGACGAGGTCGAAGGTGTGCGCGCGACGCCTGGAGAATAGTCTGGGACGGAGCGAGAAGGTGAATTTGGTGCCATTTGAGACGGTGGCCGTGTCATGCGCTCGACTGTATCGGTGAGCGTTGGGAGGAGATGGGATTCCAGAAGGCCAAGGTCGCCAACTAGCTGGTATTTTCGTCGGATTCGACCCTGATTATTCGTGCGGGGGGAGCATTCAGCGAGCAGGCACGATGCGTTGGAGCTGAACGTGTGAGCGTCCAGGGAGCAATTCTGTTGACTGTGCATGGAAGGGGTGCGGAGTTGAGTGGGTGTCGCACCAGGCGGATAGGGTACCCCTGCGGCGGCTGCGAAGTAGGACGGAGGGAAGAACTGCGAAGGTGTCGTCGGCGTCCGCGGGGGCGCTGGCGAACGCGACTTGGCTTTGGGTTTTGAGCGCCATTGCTGGGCCATGATGGCGGTCGACGGAAGACGTTCAACGCTTGGCATTCCAACACAAGTTTGTTCTACACAAGTCACTGATATCATTCCTACCCCAGGTGTAGCACTCGTACAAAAGCCCCGTAGACAAACTCGCCGCTGAAGATCCCAGTCAGTGCAGTCGGAGTTTACCTTGTGAGTAGCGGCATCGGACGCTGACGCCGCTCTCTCAGCGACATGGCTCGCCTGACACCAAGGCTCTTTCTCGTCCGACACGGCGAGTATACGTACATGTGCACGCACAAGTAGTGCTGACAGCGCTCCAGGTGAAACCGAGTGGTCGTTGAACGGGTCAGTCCTTTCCGCCCCTCTTCCAAGTTTCCGATCTCTCACCCTCGCCCCCTGAACAGTCGTCACGCAAGTCTACTTTTCGAGAATAATATCCCCACCTCACACGGATCTGGTTTCAGACGGGGAAAAGTGACATCCCCCTGACAGCTCGTGGAGAGCGGCAGATCGAGGAGAAAGCGCCGATGCTAGTCGGGCAAGGCCGTCAGCCTCACTCTCTTCGATCGAACGATCGTCAGGTCGCTGACCCGATCGCCAGGCCCACTTGACCCAGAGAACCTCGGTATCGTTTTTGTCTCGCCTCGTATTCGCGCCCACAAGACATTCCATCTCTTGTTTGAACACCTGCCGGAGTACCCTAACCATGTCGTTACAGAAGACGTGCGCGAATGGGACTATGGTGATTACGAGGGCTTGTTCAAGGAAGAGATCCTAGCCAAACAGCCGGGCTGGGCTATCTGGAAGGATGGGTACGCACTCTTTGAGCCTCCGAAGTGCCTCATAATCATGATCCTCAGTTGTCCCGGGGGTGAGAGTGTAGATGATATGCGCTCTCGCATCGACGGCGTGATCACCAAGGTCAAGCAGACTTGCAGACCAGCCTTGGATTCCAACTGAGATCACACAGGTTCGTGACTATCACCGCAAGTATTTTGAGGAGGGCGAAGGTAGCCGTGATGTGCTCATCGTCGCTCATGGGCACTTTAATCGCGTGTTCATATCGCGGTGGATCAACTTTGATTTGGCACTTGGTACGATCCTCCGCGTTGCCGTCGGTTTGCTCCGCTAACACCGATCCAGGCACGCACTTCAATGTTGAGCCCGGAGGAGTGAGGTCTATCTGTGCAGCACGCAGAAGCTGGCTAATGCGTTCCGACAGGTCTCCGTTCTATCGTACAACCACAAGTCGCTCGATGAGCCTGCATTGGATGCGTTGAACCTGTACGCGGATTTGAAGTAACAACCAGTCTTTTGCTGTTTATGTAGGAAGGAAATATGTAAACCTGTCGACTTTCTGACCTGCTGTGTCTCAGATTGAATCTTTCTCTGGGACGGCAACAGGCACCGTGTCAATTCTTTGCAAAATGTGTACCATCCATGCGGCTCAAAGTTTTCCTCCGACAAATGGGGATCATATCTTGCTGCGCTGATAGAAAGAAGTCAGATGATTCCTGCCATCCATTTCCCTCTTCGAAACAACATGTACAGGTTGAATTGGTATATAATGTTCTCAGCTTCGATCTACGCTTGAAGAAGATTGTTTATTTCTCGGCCTTGATGCTTTTGATGGACAGTTTGATGGACTTATACGTTGACTCTCAAGAAAGGAAGTCCAGTGGGACATCGGAAGCGTGAGCAACTCTGTGGCCCGGGGAAGGGAGTGAAGGTAGATGGGATCAGAGGGGCCCGGAACAAGAGGAGTGTAGCGACCGGACCGCCGCGCGCAGCCGCTAAGCCAAAAAGGTAGATGATACTGAGTGATTAGCACTTAGTACCATGGCAGGCGGCGTGTATATTAGATACTGTTACAAGGGTTACCACCCCTTCGTACTCCACCATGACTGAAGATGAAAGTGAGGACCCGATCTTCACATTCATTGCCTGATAATGTATGTAGTCTCACTCAGGCTGGTGTATACAACATGCCATTTAAACCATCCTTGCCTTGATCCACTGTACGACATCGCATCCCCACGTCTCTCCCGCCTCATCACCCGTGCTCAGCACCCAGTTCACACTGATATGGTTGTGCCCCTTCGCGATGTACGTCTCTTCCAACTCCCTGCCAACAGCATTGAACTTTTCCTTCATCTCCTTCTCCATGATGTTCTTGGTTTTCACCTTGAGCCAATCCGGCTCTCGTTCCGCCTGGATAATCATCACATCGGGGAAGGCATGTACGTCTTCCTCCGAAAGGGCCGCCCATAACGTGCGTGGCTCCCTCTCCTTCTGTTGTGCTTCCCCTCCAAAATAAAAATTGATTGGCCCCGTCGTCGGGTACGCGTCCCTGCGCGCGCTGAAATACCATGGACCCCCGTTCAACACCAGGCTGCGCACCCGCAACCCCAGCGCGGTCGCCTTCTCTGCCAAGCTTGACCGCAATAGCGGGTACAGATGCAGTACGAGCGCATGTGCCGCGCCCGCAGAGTGGCCCAGCATGGTCACGTACCCCGGATCTAGCTCTGTGCGTACACTTCCAGGGCCAGTTGCCGCATTCGCCACCTCTGCTGCGTGTCCGGCGACCCAGAGCAGGGCGTCCCGGATGTCCTCCGACGCAGAGGGGAACCGGACCTCGGGCACGAGTCGATAGTCGGGGATGACTGTCAGGAGGCCACGGGAGGCGAAAAAACTTCCCAAGGCACGATACCCCATCTCGTACGGCTCGGGCAATCGTCGCGAACCGGTATTGAACCCACCACCGTATATAAAAAAGAGCACAGGGAGCTTCCCGTTTGGAGTGGAGAGCGCAGAGAAAGCAGGAGGGTAATAAACATCTAGCTGGCCCCGGTTCAGTATGGTCAGCTTCGTTGGCGGATGTGAGAGTCGACTTACGTGGTGACGATTCCCCTCACCGTACCGGAACTCCTTCCTCTCTACGTTTTCTATCGCTTCCCTTTTATCGTTCAAGATGGGTATGAACGCTGCTAGTGCTAATCATCCCATCGATCAAGTAACCGCACCCGATCGATCGATGGATCAGCTATTCCGAATCACAGAGGTCTCCATACACTCACTAGGCATGTTAATCTCGCTAATCTCGGTTCCCTTTAATCCTTGTATAACATCCATCGTCGTAGTGAACTTGCCGTATTACTGAAGCTGTAAGATCAAAATCAAGAACCTGTAAATTCTAGGCCGCTTACACTGTACTACTCAATAAGGTATCTCACAGGGGGAGGCCCTCGTCGTCAGCATAAAATGGTGGCTATTACCAGCCACCACGAACAAATGCGTTCACGCCAACATACGCCGAACCAATTGATCGGACAGCATCGAGAATGAGATCAGTGACCCAAAGAGCCTTGGTAAGGAACTTGAAAGCACCGACAGAACATGGATATTGTTAAATGGCCGTACCGGTGATTTCTACTTGCTATCGTGGATCTTTAACGAGTTCCAGATCACCAAATGAAGCTCACCAGTCGGCAAGTAGGTCTGGATTCCTATGTTACCGTTCAGCCTGGCATCACCTGGTAAAATCGACACACGGGCACCGTACCATTCCACAACTGGCACCCGCAGGGACTCAAACCAAGCAACAGCCTCGTCAGATGGTGGTGTTCAATAGGATAAAACCGTCTAGTATGGTGTGACACTCACTATTCCTTCCACCGTTGACCCGGTCAAGACTGCACATGTATGTAAGCAATTATTAAACGATGTCATTCTGGTTCTGAAACAAAAATGACACCGAGTCATGGTGACAAATCATATCAAAAATGCTATAGTAAAGGAGCGACGAGAAAATGGATTGATGATTCGAAGAGGAGAAAGCAGAAGTCGCAGAGTTCGACGTGAATGCACGGGGGCAATATTTGCTCAATCGCACGTGCCATCACCGGGGCGAGGCTGAATGCGTCCGCAGGGTGGTTTGTTTTGCGTTCAGCCGCGCGGTCGAGATCGACTCAGCCTGGGATCAAGAACCCAAGCCAAAAGAAAAGAGACACCGACTCACTTGGTCGCCGATGTCAAGGAGCGCGAAGATGATCCAAGCCCATCTGATAATCAAGTGCGCCCGTCGGACCGGCAAAAGCCGAAGTCCGTAAAGGTTCGCATAACATCAACGTTTCGCATTCCAAAATCGCTGGCAATGCCGTATGCAATCTAACGAATCCTCGCCCTGATCCAGTCTACGACGTCGTATCCCCACTTCTCTCCCGCCCTGTCGCCCGTACTCAACACCCAGTTCACACTCACATGATTGTGGCCTGTCGCGATGTATGTTCCCTCCAGTTCCCTTCCAACGGTTTTCAGTTTTTCCTTCATTTCCTTCTCCATGACATCCTTTGTCTCAGTCTTGAGCCAGTCCGGCTCTCGCTCCGCTTGGATCAGCATCACGTCAGGGAAAACGCGCACATCCTCTTCCGCAAGAGCCGTCCATAACGCACGCGGCTCCCTCTCCTTCTGCTGAGCTGCCCCTCCAAAGTAGAACTTAACCGGCCCCGTCGTCGTGAAGTTCTCCCCGCTCACGTTGAAAAACCACGGGCTCCCGCTTAACACCAGGCTGCGTACCCGCAGCCCCACCTGGACCGCTTTCTCCGCCAAGCTCGCTCGCAACGGCGGGTGCAGGTGTAGCACGAGCGTGTGTGCCGCGCCCGCAGAGTGAGCTAGTATGGACACGTACCCCGGATCTAGCTTTGTGCGTGCACTCCCAGGGTTTGTCGCCGCACTTGCCATCTCTTCCGCGTGTCCGGCGACCCAAAGGAGTGCGTCCCGGATGTCCTCTGATGCAGAGGGGAATCGGACCTCGGGCACGAGCCGGTAGTCGGGGATAACCGTCAGGAAACCGCGCGCGGCGAAAAAGGCGCCCAAGGCACGATACCCCATCTCGTATGGCTCGGGCAATCGTCGCGAACCGGTGTTGTACCCACCACCGTATATGAAGAAGAGCACCGGAAGCTTCCCGTTCGGGGTTGAGAGCGCAGAGGCGGCGGGGGGGTAGTAGACGTCTAGCTGGGGCGGGTCAACACGCAGAGACCCCTAGTGGGTGTGAGAGGTGGACTCACGTAGTGGCGATTCCTTTGGCCGTACTGGAACTCCTTTCTCTCAATGTTTTCTATTTCTTCCTTTTTATCATTCAGGATGGGGATAAATGCTGCCAGTGCTAGTCATTCGATTGACATACCCGATCGATCGATCAGCCAGTGGCATCTTGAATCGGAGTGGTACTCATCCACTCACTAGGCATGTTAACCCTGTCAAGCGCGGTTTCCTTCAATTCTTGTATTGCGTCCATCGTCGTGGCAAGCCTTAACCTATGCTGTGGGATCAGGAATCTAGGTTAGTGGTAAGAAGCACGTGTGATGCCCCAAAGACGCATTGCTGGAAGGCGATGCAAGTTGACTCCACTGGCACGGAAATACTCGCTATTGTTGCAGGAAAGAGTGCTCCACTGGCAATTCGTGCAGACAACGACAACTCGGAGAACGCGAATCGCCTGAAGGAACGATTGTACTTATACGGGCTCTTCGAGTACTACATAATAAAAAAATACTTGCGAAGAGCAAACGAAAAAGAAAAAAAGGAAATCGGAGAAACCTCCTCCGATACAATATCTGATGACCATCATGGTCATGAAGCACAGCTGGTTCGATCTGATGATGACCAGGGCAGTCCAGGAGTGCATAGCGGGTAAATATACAAGATGTAATACACAAAAAAGGAGGCATATGTAACCTGAAAGGAGAAAACCTGAAGGAGGCGAGACTCCTTATATAGTACAAGAGCAAGCAAAACAAACAAACAATAAACTTGTATAGCCATTGGTAACTTTGACTCCCGTGTCGGAGTCGCCAAACGCCGGCCAAGAGGGTGCGAGCTTTGTTCACAACGACCCTCATAACTCGTGGACGACCTGGTTCGAAAACCAGGTCAGGTACGCAGCCTTGGGAAGGACCGCAGGCACTTTGATCTGCCCGACATTATTACTGCCCTCGTCGAGTCTCAGTTGTCGAAAGCTGCTAAACGTCCCAGGTCGGACGATACGGATGGTTGGTCTACAGATCGTTCCGTCTGCAAGGGCAATCGCAATAAGTGCGTTAGATCGTGAAAGCTCCTCGCAAAGATAATTCAGCACGCCAGGTGTTAAGTCGGCAACTACGCAGGGCCGAAGCATGGCAGGTGCTCTGTTAGCGGGGCGCGGAAGCGGGAGTATTTGAAATGGCATACCTGGATCACCAGCGAGCTCGGCAAAGAACCCAATCGTTTGAAGGTGGTGCCGATCGTCAATCGCCGCGGTCCATTCCACAACGTGCAAGTTTGCATTCTGGCCCACAGATGACATGGTAGCCCTCAGTTGACTTTCAGTGACTGCGAAATCTGGAAATCGCATAGTTACGCTGTTCAGAGGCTGGTCAGCAAATGGATGCTTGTGTTTGGGAACTCTCACTTGCGGCGTTCCACGAAACTGATGACGGGGACTCCATCTACTGGGTCAAACCCAACAACTTCGATTACATCGCCAAGACGGTACCGCCACAAGCCATCTTCGGTGGTTAGAACGAGCTCATAGCGTCTCCCTGCTCTTACTTCCCACTGACTCATCGGTTAGTGGTTGGCAAAGATGCTTTAAAATAACTTTTCACCAGCTGCTCGAGAGAACTGATGGAGTCATCGTTTTCCTTGATATCGATAAACTCGACCAGAGTTGCATTACTCAGTTTGAACTGGTCCAGCTCGAGCAAATTGTAGGGGGCGCAAAACAACCCCTCCGTGCAGCCATAACCGACGGTGTGTATAACCGTCTTTGCACCAAGGTACCATCTCGCCTAGACGATAACAATGAGGGGAAGTAGACAATACACGAAAAGTGGACGCACCAATGGAAGAGATGATGCAAAGGAGCCAGTGGCAACAGCAGTGATCGAGTTGAAGTTTGGCCAAATGCAATTACACCAACCTGGTTGAGAAGACGGACGACCAAGACTACGCAATTCTGCGGCTCGTTCAGGGTCAGGTGCGATATTTGACTAGAAAATCATTCGCATTTTCACATCCGCCCCGAAAGACGGTATTTACCTCCAGGTAGTGTCGAATTTCTTCAATTCCATCCAGGTCTGGGATAGTGCCGTTTTCGATACAGTCCACAACCATGTCGAACTCCGTGTCCAGGAAGCGCATCATGTCCACAAACGAATTGATGAATGCCATTGAAATGGCTTCGAGAGACTTGCTACTGACCGAAAATAGCGCGTGTATGAGAAGGAAAGACCGCCATTTAGTTATAAACCCAGCGGCATACGGTGCAGCGTGGTCGAGTACTTGGAAGAATATGTCAGAAAAACAGTTGAGGTTGGGTAATTCGCATCGTACTGAATGTTCCCATCCTTTCTTTGTCCTTTTCGGGGTCCAAATTCAGCTGCATCCTGCGCATTCCAGCTGACCCGTACGCTTTGTATATTGTCGTGTCGGCGAGACGATTTTCTTCATCCTCGACGTCCATTCGATCGAGCACGAGGCACCACACGTTTGCTGTGGTGCGTCTTGGGCAAGGGTCTGAGATTGACCCTGAGGCAGTAGACAAGGACCTAATGTTTGACCAGCGGTTGTACTTTGGAAAAAATTTCGGAAGACTCCCAGATGTGGAGCTGGACTCGGTGATGTAATCAGGAAATCCGGGGGCAAGCAAGTCGACTATAGCACTTGCTTTGCATGGTTTTTCAAAAAACCTTGCAATGAATGGTGCGTATGAATCATAGGCGGTGAGATGAACAGTTTTCCGAAATGTCTCGGAAAGAGTCTCATCGTTCATGCTATAGATAATGTCAGTCGCCGTCGCACGACGAAACTCGGTGAGCTCGGATGCGGTCTGAGCATATTGGGTGTTGCAGTTTGCTCTGACTATCCTGGAGCAAAGCTCGTTTGTTTGTCGCCTCAGTTGCTCGGAGAGTGATAGTGGGTTAGAGGGGAGCATGGTCTTGAAGATGCGTTAAGGAGGGACATGGCACACCTAGGATTTAAGTGGTCCCAAAATTGGGTCCCGAGCAAGTAATGATGTACAGCAAGATACCCGCACGGAAGCCAGACGGATCTGTTTCAGGTGATACACGGTAAATTAGGTATGCGTAGGTACATCATATAACCTTTGGTCCGACCTCGCCAGCGGTCTTTCGAGTCGCATACTCCCCGCCACATCTGAACTGGAACGTAGACCGCGTGGTAGCTGATATCAGGTCGTTAACCACGAACACCACAGCAAAAAAAATGGATAAGCACGGACCAGACGGAAGTGGCCCCGGCGGGGTTGAACGATATGGTTCACCCGCTCTATTCTCCTCCGAGTCGGTTCCTACACTAATATCTCAACTTGAAATATACTTCTCTGAGCGGGCCAGTCGGCGGCGGAAATGATCGTCATATCCAAGCCAATAAATTAAGTAAATAGGGGCTACCGCTGCGATGGGGCCACGTAAGATTAGGTAATCCCGCTGCCTCGGATCAGATGAAAGCTCGAACGTTTGTTCAGTCCTTGGAACAAGATCAAGGGGGAAAGAAGGCGTCATCTAATCAGAACATCGAAGCAATCTGAACGGACGGGCGCGGTCCAGTAAATATTATCTTCCGCTACATTACGATGGTTCGTATCAAATGGCACCCCCAGACGCTTTTTCAAAAATTTGTTCAGCTCTGTTCTTTTTTTTTTCTTTTCTCGTAGAGCAGTTGGATATTGACTCGATACAACTGAAGTACATCACACCGCGAGGTGTCGGAACCTAATCGCAGACCGGTTCATGGTGTGAGCTATGCTCACAGGAAGGTATCAAAGAATCATTTATTTTATTATTATGCTGACATTACCACGATTGTTTCAGCCCAGTAGTAGGCCCTCCAAGCTATCGCGCTAGATCACTAGTGACACCGGCCTTGTGGCTTGCAAATATGCATTCGTACCCCATGTCTATATTACACCATCACTATGTTCAGCAGGATAGTATCGGAATTCGGTGTGACCTGGGGACGTGAACGGTAAGCATGGAGTGCATGGTCAAATTCCATACTGTTGGCAAGAAGTCGGTGAGGAATCATTCATTTCCGCTGGCCATCTTGATCTCAGAGCAGGCGAGTAGCGGGTTTGCCCTAGACCAAACCAGATTAAGTTAGTGAGCCTTTGGTCCGGATACCCTGTCTACTTAAAGGTGTTGAGCCATCGCTCGTTGACACAAAGACCTCTCATGTCCACACCAGAGCTCAATCTTACTAGTCCTTCATCGCTGTCTCAACAGCTGAAGTCGCAAACAGAGCAAGTCCTCGCAAAATTAATCAGGACAAATTATAATACCCA
>JBBPKK010000551.1:0-21154 GCA_038089215.1 Tylopilus vinaceipallidus
CTGCGACCCAGGAACGAGCGGCAAGTTTGCCTTGGCTGCCAAATCCCTCGCCTCGTGCTTTAAACCCATGGCTCGAATGACGTCGGGCCGCGGCCCCAGCCAGATGAAGCCAGCATCCACGACCGCCCGCGCAAAGTCTGCGTTCTCGGACAGGAAACCGTACCCGGGATGGACCAGCGTCGCATATCTGGCCTTGCATGCGGCGAGGATCGCCGACGACGACAGGTACAACTTGGACTCTGGCTGCTGCCCGGCGTCCGCACCGGAGGGCTGGGATGGGACCTTCAAGAGAACGGCTTCGTCGGCGAGCGAGACGTGCGGTGAGAGGGCGTCCGAGGGGCTGTAAACGGCGACCGAGGGTATACCGAGCCGCTTGGCCGTGCGTATGACCCGCACGGCAATCTCCCCGCGATTCGCTACTAGCAGCTTGTGTCCGCCGTAAAGTTCACGACATTCCATTTCTATCGATGTTGCTTGCGATGTCATTGAGACTTGAAGGTAACTGCTTGAATCTTCTCTGGTTTGTGTTCGAACGGCGCGAATGATCAATAGATACTATGTGCCGCGGTGTGCCGCTGTTGGTGACAAATGCTTGCCATTGAAAGGGTGAGAACAACCAGCGGAATAACTTATTTCAAGATGTTCCGCGTTACACATGACTGGGACAGCTTTCGAGTTTCAACGAACGTGAACGTGAAGGTCTGGTCCTGAAGCTCTAACATTACATACAGTACACAGGTAAAACTTGAGTCGGATGAGAGAGGAACTAAGTTATGGGGGTCAAGTGACAGTGTTAACCTCAGGGGATGCCAACATTCTATTACGGTGAATGCGCTCCCTTGCCCTTGCCTCTGCCAGAGCGTCTCTTTCTCCCACTACGCTTCTTCTTAGCTTCGATGGAGGTGGCCAATGCGGCAGAAGCATTGCAAGACGATTTGAGGTGAGCCATGCGCTTCCTTGGCAAGGAGGGTGCTGGATCGCTGGCAAGCCCCTGCTTGGAAATTTGCTGTAAGTAATGGAGGTAGCGAGAATATGCGGTGCGATGCATTGACATCCGCACAGCGTGCAGCAGAGTCGGCCAATCGATGGGGAATGTTGCTGACCCTAGGGAATTGCGAAGGTCACTGATAAGGGCAGCATCGTCCTGATTCTCTTCCATCGAGTCAGCAATGTGTGAAAGCAACCGCCGAGAGGCTCTGTCAAGCAGGGCTGTGATGTCGTTGGTGGTCATGGTGGGGTACAAGGTCTGGGCCACGTTGATATGCATGTAAATAGCATACTAAAAATGACTTACGCCACGTGCAGACAAATCGCTTTCCCCTGTGAAGTCAAAAGTACCATCTTGCGCACGGAGAGATACGCAGATACTGATCGACTTGATTTCCACCCACGTCACACCTTCAACGATGACACACAGTGGGATGTTGGAACCAGAGGTGATTGGTAATGGAGCAACATCGAATGCTGATCGGTTGAGTTCTGGACCAGAGAACAACGGATGCTGTAGATCCAGGGGCCGTTTCCTCGACTCGCGGATGCAAATCAGGAGTGCGACGTCCATCTGGGGTTCTATACTCGCAGCCGCTGTCAGTTGCCGTTCCATCACTACCCGGGCTTGACTGAATCCACATTCCCCAACCCACATTGTTGTCCCAAATGCCGATGAACCGCTAGAGGGGAATAGATCAAGACGGAAATCAGGGAGTAACTCTCTTGTTAAATCTTCCATCGTGGAGTTCAGTAAGACATTTGAATCGACACTCGGATGTTGATAAGCGGCGAGCAAGGCACGGATGCATGTTGAAAGGTATTGGATGAGAGCCTCGTGAATCTCGGAGGGGGACATTGCGACGAGCTGGAAAAGCTCTGGAACATAGATCAATCTTTGGGATGATCAACTGAATTAAACATGGTGGGGGACGTGTACAAAGACTCACTTGATCTTATGTCGATATTTCCTTTGCTCCGACAGCGAAGACAATATGTGGTCAAACTCCACGCGTGTGACATCGTCAAAAGTCTGTAAAGAATTAAATCATATGGTGCAGAGAAGCAAGAGTCACAAACCTTTGTATCGAAGGGCTCCTGAAGCGCTCGGATAACCGCAGAGCAATAATCTGTATCAATGGACATGGGTTTTCGTTGAGGGTTTCTGAGGGGAGTAATGCAGGGTGCGTCATCTGGTAGTGAGCACTCATCCAAATTGTTAGAAGGGTCTTGGTCTTGATCAGAAGCTGATTCGAACGAGGTCCAAGAGTCGGAAAGGGAACTATCATTACATAGTACTTGCGGCACAAAAGGACTTGAGAGTGGAGACATGCTGGAAGGATAGGGGAAAGCAACTGACTCGGACGGGAAACGACAGCATTACATAACGGTCATCTCGATCCAGGATCGAGACGGGGCTACGCGTGCCTCATTCGTGCTTCGCGTTCAGTTCACCCGCCGTTACCATACTCAGGGCCACTTCCGCGCCTCGTCCGACCGCCGCTCAAGCGTCGTGCGTGCCCCGTTCAAGCCTTGCTCGTGCCCCGCTGGTGCCTTGTTAGTCCCAGCATGAACCACCAGCAACCCCGCCACAAACCATGCGGCGTCGGCACTGTGCCGTCGCTCAACCTGTTTGCTGACTCCAGAACGCTGCATACCTGTTCACCCCCTTGCCCTGCGTTCACTTCGACTGTTCTGGTGGCGATACTGATGACGACATGCGCCGCGACAGCCATGACAGAGGACAACATCCGGCCCTGATCATACACTGACCTTGCGGCCCATCCAGACGAGACCGACATGGCTTTGTCATGGTCGCGATCACGGTCTTTGGAGTCTGGACGAGTACTGCCTCGAGCCCTCTGACGCTCAGCCTCCTCGGTGATAATCGAGATCAGGGTATCAGGCTGGATCGTCTTGCTGGTCGCATAGAGACGTGCAGCAGCGAGTTGGGTGGAGGCGAAGTTGGCGAGAGGAGTCGGGAGTGAACGAATGATGGTTGACCGGTAATCTTTTTCATCAATCGTGACACTGACTGAAGCTAACTTCTCGCGTTTCATGTGAAGGCCATCAAGAAAGTGGCGGACCTCTTGTCCCTTGGGAAGGCGGGACTCCAGGAACTGGGTACGCAGGTCCGTCTGCACGTATGCTCCCTTCTCTGTGTACTCCATAACGATTTCATTCCACATGGCTGCAACGGTCAAAGAGGCTTTGACACGGAGGGCGGTCGAGTCGGGAATACATTGAGTAAGCAGATGTTTCACCATACTTTCATTCTTTGACCACTTTGCTGCCTCAGCGATTTCGTTGCCAGACGGCGTCGTCGAGGATACAGGCTGTGTAGAAGAGCCGTCAAAATGACCCTAAAGCTCCTTCGCCTCGACGGCGACCTGGAAACGAAAAGCGAAAATGGCCCAGTTCGTGCCTTTGACATCGAGCTTGGGCACATTGCTGGGAAGCATGTCCGTGGTGGCAGGAAAGGTGGTGGTCATGGCAGAGGTGCAGAGGCAAACGCGGGGCTCATAACCTATAAGATGGACAAGGTGCGCACGACCACTATCGAGCTATCGAGCGACAGCGTAACTCAGTCTCGTGCACAGGCAAACGGACTAGTATTCGTACCTATCAAGCGACAGCGTAACTTCGTTATCGGTAAGCTCGAGTAGGTATCGTATCATAAACCAAAATACTCACCTCAGTCTCGTGCGCAGGCAAACGGACTGAGGGAGTGGACGAACAGGCTCGCCTAATATACGAAAAGGCGGACACAATACAGGAGTAAGGAGTGAAACAAGACAAGAGCGTGTTTGGTCCTTAGCGGTCCAAGCACGGTACGAACGGATAATACATGAATCATGTATTGTTGTGTCAGAAACAAGAGCGCACCGGTATTCGGTGTGTTGAGACAACCGGCACGATATCATAATCAGAGTGAAAATAGAGACATACGATACGGTCGGGCGTTGCGGCCCAGGACTGAGCGCGGCTTGCTCAGTCCAACAAGCCCATGGCTCACATCGTGCCCTGCTCACATTGTTTGGTCACCACCGCTTTCTCTGCCTCCTCTCACTTTTATTTCCTCCAGCTTGGTATGTTATACATTAAAAACTACTTGTCTGTTGGGTGCTAACCAATTCTCCCCGCCCATGACTTGGAGCAGCTTCTCCTTGGTGAACAGTTCGAGGATGCTTGGCTTGGAGCCAGCCATAGCACCACCACCACCACTGTGACGCGCGCACGAGAGCCTTTTGTCCTTTTGTTTACAATACAAAACTTACTCGAGCTTACCGATTACCGTGGTCATGCTGTCGCTCGATAGCAGTCGTGCGCATCTTGTATATCTCATACAATACTGACGGCGCAAGGCGCCTTGGATGTATCGTTATAGTTAAATAGACTACGTGTATAATGAGATAGGAGCGTGACTACGAACAAGGGGGAAAGAAAAAATGACGAACAACGACATTGAAAGTGACACCAGAACAGTTAAGAATGGTAACTCTCCGATTAACATATAAGCATTACATATGTTAAAGACGGACAGCAGGGGGCTCCACGAGCAAAATGTGGGGCCACTTGCACGGCATGTTAAAACTCCATGAGTGGCCCTTGCGTGGCCCCTGCGAGCCTCGCAATAGATTCGAGAAACAAAGGAACCCTGTAGCGCCATATTTGGACCACAGGGTGAAGTGGCCTGGGGGGCGGGGGTCTAACTGACCGGTTTTCGTTGCAGGGGCGAAATGGTCTGAAAGAGTTAAAAAAGTGCTGCCAAAGGTGCCAGGATCTTCCCAGGGACCCACAGATGCTCAAGCGTTGGGAACCGACCCGAGACTGAAGGGATCGAAGTCGTGTCGCTCCCCGAAATGGGGTGCAAGTTGACGTTCCACGTTCCGTGCGTCGTGGCCATGACCGGGAGAATAATTACCATCCAGATCAACCGACAACAAGTCCCAATGTGGGCTCGCCTCATCCTCCCTGTCCAAGCCACGCTGGAAATCGGGGGGGAGCCAAGCAACAGTTCCAGAGTTCGAGGTGGATTTCCAGAAGTGCCCCACTACCTAGGGTCCAGATCGACGTCGATGAGATTGGGTGGTTATCAGGTATGTAAGTCTCTGTCATTTACGCGTTCATTTCACAATCACATCATGATGCTTATAGGCTCATCATGCCAGGGAAGAGCACTAAAACCTGGCGATTGGCAACTCGCGCTTAGAGACTGCTTGCTGAACCCTGACGAAATGCAGAACCCTTCGTTTGTGCTCCTGACAACCCTCGTTCCCTCGTACCCAGGAATGGGTCGTAGTTGTCCTCTTGGGTCCGCACGATGACAACAAATTCCTGACGCCAGCGGGAAACACCACGTTCTACTTGACACGGTGGACCGTCAGCGCATCCAGCAACCAGATGGGTATCCGCCTACAAAGCTAGAACAGGATCGAGTGGGCGAGAGCTGACAGCAGCGAAGGTGGTTCTCACCCAAACAACATCCTTCACAACAGCTATGCGCTGGGGACCGTCAGTCTGAACGAGGATACCCCTGTCATCCTGACCCAAGAAGGGCTGAACATGCGCGGGGACTTGGGTGCTTGTACCGTCATGTCTGGCGACATGTGAGCCGTTCGGCTTCGGCCAATCGGAGTATCGCCAAACTGATCTCTGGAACGCAGGTGGAAGTTGGGCCAATTGAACCCTGCGAGCACGGTGACGTTTAAGTATGCTTCCTCGGCCTCAGTCCGGGCAGGTGCTCAAGCTGCGGTGCTGTGGACAGATGACATTTTTTCCGTAGCTTCGGGGTGCGTCATCTCGACGCACGCTACATATACGGTCGAGATTACAGCTGGTCACTTTACTCCCATCCTTTGCGAGATTGTGCCTCTATCTGGGGGTGCACGACCCAATGTAACTTTCTGCCAAGTATGTTTTCTCTCGTCTTAATCATACTGATCCATTGTGGTCTGCTGACGCCGGATCAAGGCAGGGAATTCTGCCCTTCTCATCGAGTAACATGAGATGACTCTTGATTTCGACCTGCGCGCACACGTCCACGCATTTGAGATGCAAGCGTGACAGCGCAACGCGAACGGCACATGGTCGTTTGCGTCGTGTATTTGATCAATCATGGTAAGCACTTCGTGTGCTCGTTCCGCAACAACACCAACTCGCCCTGTTTTTCAGTGTCATTTCAATCCCACCGTTGCATCCCAACACGACATCCTTGCATGTTTAGTGGACGTCGAGAACGCGCTGCCAGAGAGCATGGTTGACCTCGAGTGTCCTGGTAGGAAGATCGTCTTTCTTATTGTCCTTGACGATCAATGGAACCGCGAAGCGCTGGAAAGATACATGAGCATGGTGTGAAGCAAGGCCGTGTACCTTCTGAGCAACATCAACCACCTCCCCAGAAACAATGGCCTCCAAGGCGGTGCCATGGGGGCACTGGAAAAACTGATAGGGTTCAGCTGGGTAAGGATTGGAGCTGATGTGTCGCGTGATCATGTCCCTGTTGACGCTGTGACAGCTCATGTTTGGTGTTGGATTTTACAATAATCGATTCCTTTGTGAAGTCGTTCATAATTATAGTAATACTACCAGTGCTGGTCACAGTAGGCTAACTCAACTGCTTCCACATTTTCTTTAAACCACTCCATATCTGCATCATCAACAAGACGAGTGTCATATTGTTCCCACTTCAGGATCAGCGATTTGAGAGGGACACCTGCATCTCTTCGTTGCTGCACCACTGCACAGATCTGCTGAGTTCTCTGAGAAGGCATAGCTGGAGGCATTGATAAAGTAAGAGTGTCAAGCTTTGGCAGCCAAACCTTGTCATGCTGAAGGGGAATTGTGTTAAGAATGTCAAGGAAGATGGGGGAGTAAGCGATCTCCAGCGATCTCAGATTGTCGAGTGTGGAGTAAAGCCACTCGACACACTCTCCAGGGCACACATGCATACTTGCATAAAAATGTTTGATGCCAGCAAACCAGGCCATTCCGACAAGTTGCGAAATAAATCGTTGATAAGTGGCACAGCCAACTGAAGGATTGGTTGGAGTTATTGCAAGGTTTTTAAGTGTAGGCATGTGCAGGTTTCGGAGTAGCTGAACCATGAAGGCAAATGACACGTACAACAGATCCAGGTGTCTGAGTTCAAGCAGTTGGATTGGGGTACTTTTATCAGCCATGTTCCAATCGTCCTTGTAATCCAAATCATCAAATAGTTCCCAATCATCTAAGGCAAGGACCTTCAAACGTGGGGCCCCACACAGGATGAGGGAAAACCTGGTCCATGAAGGTGCAAATGACCCTGCTGGATAATTGGCAAGTTTGAGAATAGTGAGGTTGGACGCAGAAGAGATCCATGGTTGGTCCCAATCAATGCGCACCCCTTTTAGAGTGATGGACACTAGATGGGGAGCTGGAAAACCAAAAGGCAGCGCAAAGTAAGTCAGGGACACTGGTTCCCGAAGACAATCTAGTTTCAAAGCTGTGAGCTGGGTGGTGATGGGCATGGACTGATTAGAGAGGATGCCAAGGAATTTATCCATGTCTGCATGTGAGAGCATACCCACATTGACGGAATGCCAGCGATGAATGTGCGTGGCAAGCAAAGCAAACAATAGATCCTCTGAGTTGCTCTCAACACAACAGTTCTGCCAGTCAATTTGGATATCTATGGGAAAATCTTTGCTTCGCTCTAGTTGAGTCGAAACACAATGGAAAGGAGGACGTGCAGTAGGTGTGACAATGATGATTGTCCAGAGAGATGGAGCCGAGAGTGCTGCATTACGCCACTGGCGAGAAACATGGGAAACGACAAGCGGGAACCACAGATCAGCAGTGGGATAGGGGGCTCTGTCAGTGTGGCTGCAAACCATCTTTATCTTCTCTCCTGCTTCCCCTGCTCTGGCCATGTCTTCATTCTTATCATATAGGTATTCACGGGAGGTATCTGCAAGTCCGAACGCGAATATGCGTAAAAGGAGTTCGACTGGGAGCTTGCAGATCAGACATGAAGGTGTGATTGGTTGGATGAGCTGAGGGTTTTGCGTGAAGAGGCGCTTCAGTTGCCATTCTACATGCCCGTGAGCTTGCATGTCTTGCATGATTTATTGGCGCAGGGAGGTGAGCTCAGCGCAGACGTTTCGTGAAGCGAAGGCTTATATTGAAGTGAGTGTGACTGATGTGTGACACGCATGAGCCCGGGGAATTCGGGCCGCCCGCCACGCAGGCATTGGTACATCACTGCGTGTTGCATGGGCGCGCAGATCGACGCGTTCGCCCCCTCTCGCGTTTACCCTGATTGTCATACTACGCACGTAGGACCTGCGCCGACGCGCCAACCGTGTTCGATCCCTACTGGCAAAAAATCTGGATGCGCAGGGGATTGAACCCTGGACCTTATACAAACTCAACTCAATGTACTGAGTTACTGCAAAGCATACGCGCTACCACTGCGCTACGCACCCACGCTCAATAATTAGAGCAATGTGTTATGCGTCCTATTCGCATCCGTATATGGACTTGTGACTCCCTCATATTGCGTCAAAACTTCCTTGGTGTACACAGCGCAGTAACTTGAAGGTTCAGGCTACCGCACATTGGACGGTCTCTGTAAAAATCCTGCCACCGGTTGACGCGTGAACTACTCATCTGTAGGCCGATAGGGTAACCGGTAAGACATTGGATACTCCGACCTTTCCTGGACCACCCTTTCCGATAGAGCACTGTTCGTCTGGTTAGTGTTACTACCTACGTGGTCTCCTATTGTCGCCTCGAACCTCGAAATACTAACACCCTTAGGCTGATGATCTCACATTGAATACCACCCTCTCAACAACTTTCCAGGCTTACATGCTCAGGATATCCTCCCCCCTTGCACGTCCGCCTTTTAGATTACCTCACTGATCTCCGCCAGCATCGCTTTGGTGGTGAACATGACGTCCCAGGACTCACAGTTCTCCTGCGTACACTCAGGATGTTCAGCAGTGCCTGACCAGCGCCTCCCCCGTGGATCCAAGCGTGCACAGCCTACGTGTGCCGAAGCTGACCGTTGAGGCCATCAAAGCAGGCATTGACGGACTACCCCCCGGGTGCCAAGGTGGTCCTTGACGGAGATGGGCATTCGTCACGGTGCGTGTCGTTCGCCACACCGGGCCACTGTTACTCACGTACGCAAGCGAGTTTTACGGACACAGCTTCTCCAGGACGAACCGAGCTGGTCGCCAACCTTGTTGAGAAGACTCCGGACTGTGCGCCGAGGGCGTTTTTGTCGATCATGGTCGGTCGCCCGAGGGTATGTTTGAACGTTGTGCCTGTGTGCCGACGATGCTCGATTCGAACCAAACGGGGAAGGATGAAACCCATGTCGACCGAGCCGGACAGCACGTGCGTCCATGTCGCTGTGCGCCGAGGCCCTCGTGCTGGCGCCTCGACCTGCTTGAGTGCGCACGCGCGCGGGGGGGCTCAAACGTGCTTCGTGGAAGAAGCGGTCCGGCGCCTCGTGCAACTCAAGGACGCGGGCCAGTTTGACCACATCGGCGTGTCTGAGTATCCGACGGAGACGCTGCGCCGGGAACACCAGGTTCGCGGGGTGTATGTATGGAACGTGGGCTGTTTCCGTTGACGCCGCCGTGGATGGTTAGGTGCATCCGATCAGCATTGTGAAGATCGAGATCAGCCCGTTGGCGTACGAGCAGCGGACGTGGGACGATGAGCGGAATTGACTCGTGGGGTTGTGATCACGACGGCTGAGGAACTTGGCGTGGCGGTCACGAGTTACTCGTAGCTGTCCTTGTCAATGGTCCAACCATGTTCTCGTGCGTTTCATTCTTCTATGGTCCCCTCGGGCGGGGTTTCTCGATAGGGCAAATCAACTGTCCTGAAGACGTTCCTGGCAAGTGGATTTTGACGGGTCGTCGTACGAGGGGCCGAACATGTGTGCCGAGGGTGATCCCCGCCGCCAGGTGCCATGTTCACCACGAACGGCCGCTGGCGCTGACCTCTTCTCTCGTCAGTCCATGAGGCACGATGTCGCCATCGTTGACACCCTGGCATTGCGAAGAAGAACGTGACCACCGCCTAGCTGTGCATCGCCTGGGTCGGCGCACACGGGCCGCACGTCATTCCGATCCCGGGCTTGTTGTGGGTCTATGCTACAGGTCGCGGGAATGTGGTGGGAGCATGAGTCACTTGCAGAAACTGGGCGATTTTGCCAACGACCACGTCCCCCCAAGATGCGTCATGACGTGAGTCATTTCTGCAGGACAGTCCTATGTTGGTGAAGTTGACAGTATATGTATGTCAGAACCCTCCTATTCGCCTTTCCTCAAGCATCCTCACTAGCACTTTGTAAATGCCCGTGTTACCTCCCGGCTGGGCGCTGAGCACCACACCGCTGGCTGCAATACTAGCAACCAGTTCGAATCAGGCCCAATTAACCGCAACTGCCGTCCAGGCGTGGTTCATTATCGACACACGACCCTGCCCACCGCCTCACGCATCCAACAGCTCCAAATGCGCCGCACGGCATGTCGTCCCGTCCCGGTCTCGAATCTTAACCAACGGACCCGGCTGCGACAGCCTGTCCAACCTCGATCAGCCCCTCGGAACGCGCGCAAAGCCATCACGTACCGCAACGCCTGCTTGCGCAGCGCCAAGTACGCCCGCAGCGGAATCGCGCCGATCGCAAAGCCCTCTCCGCGCGCCAACGACACGTCGCCCGTGGTCACGTATCCGATCACGTTGGCCTCGAGCGGCCGCCTCTCTTCGAGCTACAAACATACCATCACCCAGGTGCGACAACAGGAAGGGGGAGGGATCACCGTACCTCGTGTGCCTGGCCCGCATCATCCCCTCGACCGGCCTTTTCAAATGCCTTGATCCATTGACGCGCCTCACCGTCCTCCATCGTGTACATGTGCGCCATGTCGGTCGGCGCACCTCTCTGGACCATCTTGGTGCGCACCATGAGGAGCGCCGAACGCATGAGGTCCTCGGCCGACAGCGACGCCGCCAACGGCTCCATCTCATTCCTCTCCCGCAGGGTGTTGATCTCGCCCACAACCTGCGCCGGTGTGACGAATGCATTGGAAAGCAACGTCGGGACCCGAGGTCCGCGCAACAGCCAGGGCTGCACCCCGTCGTTTGTCCGCACCGCGTCCTGATCCACCGGATGCTCCCTTTGTGTCGTCACCAACGCGTCCTCGCCGGGTCCACCGCTACCCGAGACAGCCTTTGCAGCCGGCTCCAGCCCAAGGACGACACGCCAATCCGGGGCCCAGGGACTACGCGTCCCCAACTTGTCGTAATTTGGCTTCTTCGCAGGCGGGGTGCGTTCCCAGCGCGCTTTCTCCTTCTCTGCGCGGTCGTTGGTGACGACGTCGTACGCAGCAACGGTGGGGTAATCGTTCGGGAAGCCGCCGACGCCCGCTTCGAAGAATTGTTTCGTGCGCTCGCGCTGGCCGGCAAACCGCGTGCCCGTGTACAGCAGGGAGGAGAGGAAGGCCATGCCCCAGCCCGCAGGGAACAAGATCGTCCATCCGTGAATCCCTTGCGAATAATTCGATTGTGCACCCGAGGCACTTGGGGGACATGGTTCGACGGAACGCTGGACAAGAAGAATGGGGATGCGATCATCCTGACGGAGAGGTTCGAGCGGGGTGCCTGGAACGAGGTTCTATGGAAGACGAGCGTGTAAATAAAACGACGAAATAGAAGAGAGACGCTCGCCTTGGAGCGCCTCTCGTCGATATCCTTCTTTTTGTATTTCGGCTTCTTGAGGCTTCCTCGCATCTTCTCATCCCAGATCTCGCTTTGTGCTATTAGAGCGGTGGGGAAAATAAACGCGGGAGATTTCTGGATAGACGGTTGCGCCACATCGGGGAAGTGAGGTTTGGCGTTCTTAGGAGGGAAACTGTCGGATTTCAACACAAGTCCTTACGCGGAACGCCGACCGTACCTCAAACGAGGATCGAGTACTTTGAGCCCAATGATCATCCCACGCGGTATGCCAGCAGAGGTCTGCAGGTCGGTCAACGAATCCCAAAACTGCGGGTGCAAAAAGTGAGACATATCCCCATCCATGTTCATTTCCGAACCTTTTTGACGTCCTTCCTATCGTCGTTTCCAACAGGGTGCAATGCCCCTCTGATGACCTGATTCGATTTCGGTCCCATGATCTCAAAGGCATTGATACATCCTCGCAGATCCGCAATCTCAATCTTGGCATGCAGCCGTGGGTCTTTCTTTTTACATCGTTCCAGGACGTGCGACGCCGAAGTTTGCAAGGACGCGTACACGTCTTCAAAGAGGGCGGGGTGGCAACGCACCCAGACGACCCGTAATGTATGCGTCGGTTCAGGTGACGCGCCGTCGTCCGTTTGCTTTGCCTTGCCTTTTCCTTTCGCCTTTGCCTTGTCTGTCTCCTTTCCCTGTTGCACGGGAGGCACTTGAATCTGGGATGAGGTGCCCTCGGGAGACTGTGGTTGCCATACGATCGTCGCAGGACCGAGGAGTGAAAATGGATAGGTCGCGTGTTTGTAGACATGCGTCTCGAAAGCGCGACCGCCTGTCATACATCTACAGCGAGCGTCATCGGCAAGGGAGAACGCGTCCGATGGCCATCACAGACCGTTTCATGCCAGAAACCTGGGGATCGCAACATTGCTCGAGGATGGTGCGAAGCAGCCGTTGTGGCCCTTTGAGCTCTATCGTGGCGTAATAAGATGCGTCGTGCAAGATGGACCCATGCATCGACGCGCGATGAGATGGCCGGAATGCCTTTTCGGTGGGGGTCATCGCCTGGGAGGACATCGTCCATGAGCGGGTGCGCACTGGCGGGTGGCATGCGAGACGCACCAGCCGGTATCCCCACATGGTTTGCATCCTAGCCCGCTTGGCATGCCAAATGTGCGTCTCGAGCCACGACTTGTCACCTGGACTCGATTCTGCATACGGACAGCGATAAACGCCCACGGTACTCACGTTGGCGTTTCAAGAAATCCTCGGTTCGAGTGATCTGGTTCGCCTTCCCCCGTTTGGGTCGACCGAGGAGACGACGCGTGTTGGCGTCCATCTGGGTGCGAGTGCATACATGCGGTACAGAGGAGACGGACGAACGCACCTCTGTCCGAGCCTTGGCCCGCAGCCGTACAGGGACGCGTCGAACGTCGTGACTGGCTGCCCTGCGGCGAAGGTGCCGAGGCAGGGTCTGCCACGCACGGTGCGTCGAACTGGCACTAGAGCGTCGTCAAGAGGCTGTCATACAGAGTTGCCTGGCGACCTGCCTCGCGGTCTCCATCGCCTTTTGCATGGCATCGATCTCGTACGCACGCGCCTAGACGGTCGTTGGCAAGAGGGTGTAAGAGAGAAGTGACCGACGGACCTCTGCGAACCGCTCCACGTCGATAGAAGCCGGGAGACCCTGCATGGCTGCACACACCGTCGCTGTCGCGCTGTGGCAGAAAGGGGGTGTGGAAGCACGTACAGTCAAACTGGACGACCGTCCTGCCCGCCGCACGGCTCTCGTCGCCCGCGGCGGGTGGCTCCTGGGCGGCGATCGTGCGTGCGTCGGCCACCTTGCGTTTCTTGCGCGCGCGCGCGCTGGGCTCGCCGGCTGCGTCGTGCGTGCGCTTGGGCGGCATCCGCGAAGTTCCTCCGGCTAACTCCGGCGCACCATGGCCTCGTCGACCATCCCCCGTCTCTTGCGCCCCCGCACCCACGCGCGGCTGCTCGCCCACTCGGCCGTCCTTCGCACCGCCGACACGGCCCCCTCGCCCCATCTCGGCGCCGTCGCCGCGCCCAAGGCACCCGTCGGCGGGTTCCGTGGCGGGTGAGCGCACCCGCCACCCCGGTCGTGCAGTCTGCTAACGCACGCGCACGCAGGATCATCGGCTTCTTGTTTGGCTTCTCCCTCGCCTCGGCCTATGCGGCATACCACCTCCTCGACGAATACAAGGCCGCCTCCGCCGCGCTGCAGGCCAGCGTGGACGAGCTCCAGGCCAGCACCGCCCAGGTACGCCCGCGACGCCAGCCACCCCACTCACCGCCGCTCAACGCCCTCCCCGTAGGTGACCGCACACGTCCGACGCATCGAGGCGGTGGAAAAAGACTTGAAGGCGCTCGCCCGCACCGCGGCCAGCAAGGACGACCTGTCGCGGGTGCGCGCCGAGGCGAAGAAGCTCTACGACGGCCTTCACATCGGTGCGTGTGCGTCAGAGGCGTCCAGACATTCGCTGAGCGGACCTGTCCCGCAGAATTCCTCGACCTGAGAAACCACGTGTGGGGGATGCGTACGTCCCTTTTTCCGTGACCGCACCGTGTCGTTCCCCTGACGTCCTTGCCAGAACAAGATTTACATGCGTTGACGAAAAAAGAAGCACCTGTTCGTGAATAGAGCAATACCCTGTCGACATCGTCACTTTTTTTATCTATCATTGACACCGGTATATAGAGTCATATAACGTTGCCCGTCGTCTCTCACAGCTCAGCTTCTGGCCTGACAGGTCGACGCTATCAAATAACGCCTCCCGGAGTTGAAAGTCACAGTGCTCGTGTACAAGGCGGATGTCTTCACAATGCACATTTTGTCGTTCAGGTCAATCCAATTCGTGCACCATGTTCTACGTTCTCGATGTCCAGTGCTCTCGTCTGGGCGTGACCGGTCTTGCATCATTCAACAAATAAACACGACTGTCTTCATTCTACAGAAAGACGGACAAGACAAGGAGAGTGTGTAGGAGATCATGGAAGGTAGCAATAGCGTGGGCGTGCTCCCGGTGCACACCGTCGTGAAGAAAAAGAAGAAAAAAGGACGAGACAAAAAAAAAGGTATCGTCATACACGAGAGACGACGCATTCACGCATCCCAAACGTTCATTGTCCACTCTAACAAGGGCATCCATGCGTGCTCGCGGCTGGCATGCGCCCCCACACGTCAACCTCTCTAGACGGGGTTCTTCTCCGGCCGTTTCTCCGCTTGTTTCAAAATCGTGATCAGGATCGGCGGCTGGGACAGACGCCGATCAGCGTTGCGAACCCACGCGCCAGATACCCCACCTTCTTGGGTTGCTCGTCGATCCGCTTGTCGCCGAGCTGGCTCGTGCGTTGATGTTCAATGTCGGCACAGAGGTGCCCGCGCGCGTTCAGTCTGGGGGTGCAGTTTAGCTTCGAGGGGATGTCACGGGCAAGAGTCAACGGACGCAGCGAGGACAGCGTTTGCAAACACTGGGTCCGGTGTGGTGTCAGGCTTTTCATCGCGTGGCGGCGTGATGGCTCACCTCCGGGCATGGCGACGACGAGACCAACCCACGCAACTGGGTACAGGATCGGACGTCAGATGAGAGATGGACAGAGCCGTCAAGAACTGACAGTTTGATCTCGTCAACCAATACTGTGACCAAGTCGAGTCAGAGGCGCGTTCTTGAAGAGGGACAGACACTCACCACGACAGTGGCAGTGACGTTGAAGAGGCTGTCGAACCCGTTCTCAACCTGCACGTCGACAAAACATCCCACGTACCTCGTCATGGCACTCGTTTCTGCGACACATCAGTGTCGGCCGATGCGCACGTGGGAGGAAACGCTCACCCGCTATCAACAAGGGCAGGCGGGCAAAAAATCCCAGGAAGCTGCGCAGACCGTCAATCGAGGCCCGAGACGGAAGGCGAGCCACGCACTCGGCCTCTTCGGTCGGGGTCTGCAATCGCAGGTAAAACGCCACCGTGACGCTGATCGCGAGATCGCAGACGAGCCCAGAGATGAAGGCAAGCGGGAATATCCAGCTCTCTTTCAGCTGATCGGTCAGAGTGTCGGTGGTGTTCGAAAAGAAGACGCTCGCTGCGCCCAAGGCAGCGGTGAACGAGATGACACAGAAAAGATAGAGCAAAAATGCCAACAGGTGGTTGTTGGAGGCTTTCAAAATGCGATGGGAAAAGAAACACTGAGACGTTGCCGCTTAGCGAAGGACAGAACACAGCGGAGGCGGGCACTCACGCGCTCTAGAAACAGGATCGTGGCACCAAAGACGTTGGAGGTACCAAAAACGATGGAAACGTAGTTGGGAACGGGCGTGTTTGCGCTTGTCCAAAGCCAAGCAGCTGTGCAGCCGAGCTGCGAGAGGAAAAGCAACCTGGCGTTCAGAATGTGATCAGAGACCCACGACCTCAGACTCGAGTCGACCATGACTGACAGAAACAGTGACACCTGGACATGGTTCGTCAGATCCTTGATCACTGCGATCGATCGGTTTGAGCCGAACAACTTACCAGAGCCTTCAACAACCACGTATCTCCTCTGGCGTTCTTGTAGTACAAACACGACTGCACGATGATGCAGCCCAGCATGATGGCATCGACCAAGGCGCCGACGCCAATCGGCCCTTCCAGAGGCGCCATAATGTCAAAAGTAAAGAAAGGAGTGCGGGACGACTCCTCGAGGCGGGCTTATAACGGGGGAGGCGGCCGAACAAACCTATTAGACTGTTTCATACATTCCGGAAATGTGAGTGAGAAGCCTGGCTCGGGGTCGGCAACGCAACGAGGATGGGGAGCCCATCGCAGTGTATGGATACGTTACCAAACTCACCGCGACGGAATATTACGGTTCATGAAATGAATGGGAACAGTCGTCTGAACACGGGCATGATTGCCTGACAGCGCCCATATTACAGTGGTCATGGGTTCTTGACGTCGGAGCTTGATAGGCATCACGTTCCAGTACTGCGTTTGGAGTCCGGCCTGCGCCAGCGGTGAGGCCGTACACTTACTAGCACGCTGGAATGGTCAGGGGTCGACAAGATCGGTGGGAAAGCGGCTGATTCCGGATCGGGCTCGTCCTGCCGGGCCGGGCGGGAGCCGCGCTTCTTCCTGAAGCGAATTGCTGATCATCGCCCGCGTTGATCGCGCCATGTCGCGTCTTCCGCCCGAGCTTGTGCTGGCCGTCCTCGCGCACGCCTACTACGCCCCGTCCGGCGCGCCTGACCGCCCCTCCCTCGCCAGCTGCGCGCGCGTGTGCTCGTCCTGGTCCGCGCTCGCCCAGTCCCTCCTCTTCCGCAAGACACCCCCGCTGCGGGCGCAAGCCCTGTCCGCCTTCGCCTCCGCCGTCCGCGGCAACCCTGCCCTCGGCCACGCCGTCCGTTCCCTCGACGTCCTCGTCGGCAAGTGGCTCAACGAGTGCTGCCACCCAGACCTCCTCGCACAGCTGCTCGCCGCCTGTCCCCGCCTGTACGAGCTCTCCCTGAGCATCATCGGCCTGCACGAATTCGACCCCTTCGCGCTCGCCAAATTCAAACACGCCGGCCAGGGCCTCCGCGCGCTCAATCTCCAGGCCTGCGGCGTCCAATCGCCGGTCCTCTTCCAGCTCCTCGGCATCTGGCCCCACGTCCGCTTCCTCAAGATCGGCACTGAAATCGCCGCTTGCCCGTGGCGACTGCCCGCCGAGACGCCCGGACGCCATCACGACGCCCCCCGCGCGCGCGTCCACCTCTACGACCTCGTCCTCTCACGCCTCCCCCAGCCGCCCGTGCTCGACTGGCTCCTCGCCGCCTCCGCCGCCTCCCTCCACATCCTCGATCTCCGCGAGGTCCCCGGCACCGCCGTGCGCGACAGCCTCGCCGTCCACGCCCCCCACCTCCGCTCGCTCCGCCTGCTCCATTTCAACCTCGACTCGGCCGCCTTCTTGCGCCAGTGCACGCGCCTCGAGGAGTTCGTCATCTACAACGTCCCCGTCATCGTCCCCCTTGCACCAGCCCTCCCCCGCTCGATCGAGCACCTCTCCTTTCGCAACCCGAGATACGCCCAGCGCAACACGCTCGACCCCATCCTCGACGCCGTCGATGTCCTCCCGCACCTCCGCGTCGTCACGTGCGATAGCAACTCGGAGGACCTCGCCCACTTTGCCGCGCTCAAGGCCACCTGCGCTGCGCGCGGCATTGAGGTGGCGATCTCGGACGTGCCGTTCTGGAAAGAGGTGAGCCCCCCACCCCACGGTCATTTGGCGATGCCGCGTGTCGCTGACGCGTCCCTGTCTCACGTCAGTATGAAGATCCTGTGGACGTGCGCCGTTTTCCTCGGCGGCGCTCTGTGTCCAACTTTGCCCAGATGAACGCTTGACGCCGTGGCGATTAGAGGGCGATTCGACCCGTGTTCATATATGTATGTCTCACGGCGCGTTCGGGCACCGGCCGTCGTTGAGTGAGCCCTCAACGGCTTGGATGTTGTTGGTCTCATGTACTTCATACCCACTCGGAATCACGATGACTCTAGGAATACACGGCACACGTTACCTATATTGTACAACTGCTCAAACTTCACGTCCGTATACATTCATGCGGCGGATGAGGGTATCGACCAGCGCTGGCGTGACGTCTCACGATTACCAGCGACTGGATAAGCATAGGAAGGCATGCGAAGCGCAGCCAACACCCCAAGATTCACATCTGTCACAGTGCATGCATACCCGGGAGACCTGGCAGGCTCGGGTGCAGACGAAGCCCAAGCGCCTCTCACAGAGACAATGACCTGGCCGAGGACCGTCATCGCCCAGAGCTAGCATACGAGCCAGAGGCACACACCACGAACACCGATCGTCATAGAAGCCAACCAGATAGGGTGCACATCGCCAGCAAACAAGGCCGAGTGTCGTCGGCCGAGGACAATGACCCCCCATCTGCGTGCAACATCGCCCCTGGCTCCTTGCACCGAGCGCCGAGCGCGAGGTCGGTCTCGGCACTCGGTACAAGCAGCTCGGGGGAATGACGGACACCGACGAGGCCATGTGTCTCGGACCGAGAAGCACTCGACCTTTGCTCACGAGGGCACCGAGATCGCGCCATGGCCCTTGGATACACCACGCATCGTCTTGGGGGGACACGTGAGCGAGGGACGTCGCAGAGGCTGGTCGACCCACCAACCTGGCTCTACCCGGGAGAGAGACAAACTCGGGCGCCATCACACAAAGGGTTGCGCAAGCTCGATCGAGAGCAACACCCCCTCGTGATTCAGCGTCTGACCGAGTCGATCGCAGCTTCAGACACGTCAGAGACAAATTGCCAGCGGGATCAGATGGGATCGATCCCGACAAGTTCCGTCTGACTCGGCTGGTGTCTCAGGATCGTCGACATCAGCGAGTATAACATGGCACACCTAGCTCCTACATGATTCGCTCTGGGGTGGGCGTCAACACATTGCTTTGCTCTGAGCCCTTGGCCCTGATAACTTGCCAGCAGCGGTGACGTTGAACACCTGGCAGGTCAAACAAATTATAACCCTGGGGTATGACCATGATAGGTGAAGCAGCGACGAGGTCGGGGGTAGTTGTGAGGGCGCGTAGGTGGTGCCCTGGTGTGGACGTGTTGGAGGCAGGAGGCAAGAAGCGTGAGAGCCAGATACGCACAGGAGGAGTCGGTTAAAAACGGACCGGTCGGCACAGCGACCCTCCGCGTTTCAAAGTGTCGGCGTCTGGAACTGATCAATAATAGGCCAGCAGGGCAAGCACTCTCCTGTGACAACGGATTCATCGACATGTTGGTCGAAAACGCGATCTCTCCGGCACGAACATACCCATTGTCCCTCAAGCATGCCGACCTCGTCGGCTAGTCACGTATCAAATTGGGGCCAACACAGGTCCGTGCTTTCTCCAAGGCAAGCTCAAACGACATCGATAATGACTCGGCGTGGTGAAAACCTATATGTAGGCCATCATGGGCCGCCCATACTGCAGAAATCGAGGGTTGCGTCGCCTTCGTGCGCACGCGTGCTCCGTTTTTGGTTACCCTCTGATCCTCGGTTTCACAGATGGAAGCCGAGGTCTGTGCTCATCGTCTATCTGTCAATGCGCGGGTCATTCGGTGACGAGGACCTCTCTCATCCATCGTTCGCCTTCTTCCAAACGCCCCCTATGTGTACATGTACGTCAAGCAAAGATTCTGGGTTCAGTGGCGCGAACATCCACAAAGTTCCTGGTTCCCCAGTATTGTGTCAGCTTCTCATCCGCAGTCACCTTGTCATAATGCGCAAACACGTGTGGGTATTGTGCCCGCTCGGCAGAACCGAGCGCGATGCTCGCAGAAAGGTACGTCGTGCCAGCCAGCACAAGGTCGGCAAGGGTCAGCGTATCCAGGGCCACGTACCCAGACGGACGTGCCGCCAGGTGGGCCTCGAGGTACGCGAGCGCGTGCGCAAGGCGCTCGGCATTCTTACCGATGACCTGCGGCGTGCGATTCAGAGGAGTGATCGGCTCATCGAGGATGCGAGTGCCCACCCTGAGGTCAAACGTGCCGAAGTAACCGTAGACCATACTGTTGATGTACCCGGCTGACGTACCGATTTCGTGTTCAGCAAAGTGGACCCACTGATCGACGAGCGCGGCTTCCTGTGTGCTGGAGCCCAACAGGTTGATCTTGGTTCCCATGCCGCTCACTGAGACGACTGAGTCCTTCACGTCAACCGGCCAGACCGTGGGCTACTCACGATAACGAGCAATGGTAGACCCTTCGACGAGCGTGAATCCATCCGTGCCCTCAAAGGCAGGGATCTTTCCGTAAGGAAACTTGGCTAGGTACTCGGGAGGCTTGTTGAAGAACGACCACGCGGGTCGCTCGAGCTCCAAATCGTTCAGAGCTGCGACGCTGAGGATCTATCACAAAGCGTGACAAGTTAACATTTCGGCCGGCCAGAGAGACACCTGTACAAACGCACGACTTTAGACTGGCGCTGGTCAACGTAACCCCAGAGGGTGCCGACGGGAGCCATTTTGCTGTGTGTGGGAGATAACAGGAATCCAGCGCCTGTGCTCAATCCGAGAGACCGTTCCACTTCCCACTGATGGAAGTGCCACCTGAGAAAAACGAAGTAAATACGGCACACGGCTAGCAAGAAATTAGAATATACCCACAGGACCTTTTGGACTCGGTTACAGCAATGGGTTGATGCTCTGGGATAAGCAAAGCCCCTCCCTTTTGACTATCGCACCGCTGCACCCTGCTATCCAATCGATGGCGTCAGAACTGTCGAAACTCGGGCAGTCCTTTCGGCGCTCGACAGTGGAAGATCCCAAACACACTTGGCCAAGCCCCGTGACGCTCTGGGCATTCCCTGGTGGCAGGTCAACACACCACCAACGCACATTTTGTGGAAATACCTCTCACAGCGGGTTCATCAGCACGCACTGAT
>JBBPKK010000552.1:0-21120 GCA_038089215.1 Tylopilus vinaceipallidus
CGTATAGTCATTTATCACCTTCAAATGCTAGGGCTAACCACAGTCCCAAAGCCTGAGTTGAGTCCTGACAGCATCATCATCTTCATCTTCATCCTTGCTGGGGTGGTAGCACTGTAGTGTTGGCAACACAGCACTGTTGTCAGTGTTGTTCAAGTCATGAGCCATTGGCTTTCCAATGCCACCGCCACTGTCCTGGTGCCCCAGTGAAAGAAAAACTGAAATCAACTTGTACAGTCAATAAAAATTGCAGTCAATCAAACATGCGCGCACACAATCAAATTTGCACCTTTATTGTCCGTCAAACTTGGCTTGCGTCGGTGCATCGTGGGCGCATCGGGCAACTGCAGTCGGCGGTACTCGACTTGGAGCGACTTGGAACCGACTTAAACCGACGAACGACCTCAGTCGGAAGGAATGACTAACCAAGCGGAGTCTAACCGATAGGTACGCGAAGTGAAGTCGAGTCGAGTCGTGTTGCTTGCTTAGTCGTACGTAACCGGGTTAGGCCGAGTCGAGCCGAGTCGCGGCAACACTACTCCACATGGTGAATTTGGAATGACTGCGTGTTTGAAGTCATCAGCATGGAATCGTTCCCAACTTCACCCCATGTATGTCGCTTCGTAGTAGAAGACACAGACATATTGATGATGCTCAGATAACGACACAGGCTTTGTGATCCGGTGAGTATTCGCCAGTGCCAGCGCTCTCACCCACAGGACCTCTTTCTGGAGGGTGTGCCTTGATTGATTGGTTGCGCGATTGCGGGTACCTTGCTGATGTGATTTTAACAGGAATGTCTTCCCCAGTCCGTCGGGAACGCATTAACACACCTGACTATCAGTCGACTATATATATGTCCCACTAAAGGCATCCCATGGGTCTCCCTCCATTTCAGCAACCTTGGCATGGTGTGCCTCAAACCATTTCACCAAGTTCTGGGCTACCTGGCTCTGCTTGGCGTCACAAATGCATATGTCCCGTTGATTAATGCTGACTGCATCGTTCAGGCATGGGTCAGAGCACCCGATCTCGCTCCAAACACCATCGTACAAGGTGATACTAGGTTTAAGATAAGCGCGGGGTGCCCTGCAGTCGAGACGGTCTCATTGGGACTACGCCTCAAGGAACGATCTTTCGTCAAAGTATTGTGCGATCCTTCCGCGTACCATAATTTTGTCTGGCATTGACATTTTTTTGAAATAGACGGTCTAGGGAAGATAAGGACCGGTTGCGCTCTGCCCAGTCTTTGTCTCGCAAAATCCAGGAGGTGGCGTCTCCATGGGCTTTTCCATTGTTGCGACATCCTGCCGATGGCAGCGAAGGGGCTGCGTTCTCTAACAAGGACTTGTGGATAGTTCGGGAAGAGGAGCAGGTCGTTTTTGAAACGATACAAGCCATGCAGATGAACGAGAATGCCTCTGGAAACCACGATGTCGTGCAAGACTTTGCAATACTTGTTCCATCCACCAACTTGCCCCCGGCTCTGGATTATCTGCGTCATGGAATAATGATCACAGATAGCAACACAGAAGTCAGTGAACGTTAGAGACTGACCATGAACCAATCCTCATCTTTCACGTCTTAGATGGTCAGAGTCGAATCCATATACGAATATTTCGTTCGTGTGCCTTTTGTGAATGGAACTACGCGAGACATATCAGCAGGATTAACCAGTTTTCAACCGCTCTACGATCCCACGGAGACTGTTTTGAGACCGAGTTCTGAGACCGTAGGACTTAAGCGGAGGCACTGTGGTCTCTCTGGGAAGGACTCATCCACGACAAACTATACTGCTCAGATCGACAGTGTAAGCGGGTTGGTACTCACTGAAGGTGCGTTGTAGTAGAAACATGCATGGGGTATACATCTCTTAATGTCAGTTGTCAGGTCCCAACAATCAAGTCACTGTGGTAATCACCAGGACTGGACCTGCACGCACATTTAACGCACCACTGAAGGTCCGAGCTTGCGCAGAACCAAAGATATCCTTAAGGTGGGCTGATGACCACAACGTGACGACTTTTGGAGCATCGCCCCAATTCGTTCTGCGTTCCACATCAGAAGATATTGAGGAAAAAAATCGTAGAACATGGCAGTATTGGTGTTCCGATCAACTGGGACCTGGTGCTGAGGCCTCCGTCATAACAATGCCCAATTCAACTTCGGACGAAATCCAGTCACGAGCTATCGCAACTACCACGAGTATGCCGGTCACCATCCCCATTCACGTGAACCGTCGGCATATCACCAACTTTGAAACATACTACCAGACCTTGGCTAACTCTCTTCTGCTCACGTTGGAAATACCGCCTACCACAAAGAACGAGCTCCTCGAAGATGAATCGTGCCACTGTGGGCCTAATGTGAGCCCGCAATTTGAGGATGATGAAGCGGCATGGGTACCTTGGGAGAAACAGTCCACCTTCAAGTGGTGCTCGCATTTGGGGCGCGTTCCGGCTGTAGTACGTCCTATGAACGAGGTTACTGCACTGCAAGGTTGCCTTTACGGGGGAACAGATGCTAGCGTGTCGGCTCAAGTAGTACTGTCGGACGGACAGGATTGTGGTCGACCCTCCCCAATTCACTATCTCAAACAGGGCGCGCGGGGGCCAGTATTTGTGGATCCTGCCTCTGTTCAAAAACTTCTTGCAGAGGACCCTGCGGAGCGAGAACATCGTGCACCGATCCTTCAGCCAGTGGTTTCTTCCCCTCTCGCAGGCGAGGAGCTCATATCTCGTTACTATGGCCCTCCTCACTCTCTCAGGGAGGTAATATACGTCGGCGAGACGTGGGGTAAAAAGGTGGTTAAGAAGGGCCAACACCACCATGAACGCAACATGTGAAACTCCAACGGCATCAACGCTGTAGTATTTGTGTAGTACCCCATCGATTGCATTTGCTCAGCCCGGCCCCTTGGTATAGTCCTTGCTCGGAAGGTTGTTATTTTATTTTGTCTTGAAGTAACTAGCACAAAATTTCTTCGATTTGGTATGGGCAGGTTTGATCGGAATTTCAGCGCAGCGGTCGTGACCGATGTTTGGTGGTGACGGCATGTAAATATTGTCCGGTCACATTTGTTCTGGGTTCTCTACAAGCTAATTTCGCTCCCTGAAACTATGGCATCGCCGGCTGGCGGGCGTTCATCACAGTCTGTGTCAGCCTGTGGTTTATAGGCACCTAGCCACATACAGCGAGCGTTAATTCTTTCCTTTTCTCTCCCCGTGTCCGACTCAGATAATGCTTAAGCCTAGTCTTCACCCCATTCTATACCTGCTGGGCTTGCTAGGCGCCATCTATGGAACCCATGAATCCGAACCCACCGGGGAGTGTAATATCAAAGCCTGGGTCAGAGCCCCAGATCTGGCTCCGAATACCATCGTGCAGGGTGACGTTCGAGTCAAAATAAGCGCCGAATGTCCTACCGTTGAATATGTGTCATTGGGACTACGCTTCAAGGAGAGGTCGTTTGTGAAAGTTTTGTACGAGCCCCGTCCTTGGTTTAACCGCTCTTCGTTTATATCTTACCTCTCGTCCAAACAGGCGTTCCCGGGAAGACGTGAAATGGCTAAGTGGCGAACATATGAGGTGGGACGCTGGTGATGCGTCCCCATGGGGTCTATCGCTTCCCCGCTTCGTTAATCAGAGCGCCCAAGAGGCTTACGAAGAGGTCGCCACAAACAAGGATTTATGGATTGTCCGAGAAGAAGAGAGGATGGTCTTTGAGACGACGCAATCCCTGGACGTTGGGGCTGGGAGCCATGGTGCTCTTCGAGACGTTGTCCAAGACTTTTCAGTCCTCCTTCCATCGACCAATTTCCCCCCAGCTCTTGACTTTTTACGAAGCCATGAAATCGCAACTGGCCCTCACATCCAAGAGGTTGGTTTGGTTTCAGAAACGCTAGCGATTGGTTCTTATTCCTAGCGTGTAGGTTGCGCAGATCGAGTGGATCTACGAATATTTTGCTCAAATATCCTTTGAAAATGGCACTATGAAGGAAGTGCTTGTAGGAGTGACAGCCTTTGAGCCGTCACACGATCTCGCACGTGTGTCTCAGAGGCCAACTTCGGCGACGGTAGAACTCGAGCCTTTGCCGTGGGGAGCAAGTGTTGCCAAGACCCAGAGTGCTCCGGTTGCGAATTACTCGGTGGAGCTCGATTCCGAGACGTTATTTGCAGGTGCGATCTCTTCTATCTGTGTCGTTTTTCATTCCACAGTACTAACGCCATGATAGGGTCAAAAAATCATGTCGTCACCGGAGTCCTTACTCGGACTGGATTGGCGCGCATATTCTCTTCGCCAGTGCGTATTACGGTCTGCGTAGTGCGAGACCTGTCATTTAAGTGGGCCACCGAGTATGATATCGGTATCTCATCAGAAGTCACCAGGTCACCCTCCCCCCCGATGTCCGTGTTACACGCGAAATCATACAGTGGAAATTTCAGGTCTGGCTGGTTCTCGCAACACTTCTGTTTTGACCCATATAACACCCTTACGGTCAACGCCATCATGCCAAATTCAACCACGGACGAGATTGATGCAAACAAGATTGTGACGACGAGTACGGCATTTACTGCCTCCATCGACGTGAACGACGCACACGTTACCGACTTTGAAACATACTACGAGACCCTTGCCAATGTCCTCATGGTCAACCTGGCAATCCCTCATTCAGAGGACAAGATCATCGATCCGGACGATCCGTCTGGCGAGCCCAACCTTCCTGTCTTGGGTCCACAGTTCGATGATGATGATGAGGCGTGGGTACCTTGGCAGAAGCAGTCGGGAGCTAACCCCAGGCAATGGCGTACGCATACAGGACGTATTCCGGTCACTGTACTCCCTTCCCGCGAAGTCCTGCCACCGCAGGACTGCCCTCACGCGAGCACAGATCTGTCAGGCCAAGTAGTGCTGGCAGCCGAGCGGGGGTGTGAACCGCTCCCGCTAATTCACTATCTCGACGAGGGTGCGCGTGGGCCCGTCTTTGTGGACCCCGGCACGGTTCACGGGATCCTTGCAGAGGATCCTACGGAGCGAGAGCTTCGTGCACCGGTTCTTGAACCCGTGACGTCCTCTCCACCCCTTGGGGAGGAGCGTATTACCCGCTATTACCGTCGTACCGATCCTATGACGCCATTGATATATGTCGGTGAAACATGGGCTAAAAAGGTGGCCAAGGAGGATGAACACCAGCACATGCGTAAAACTTAGTAGTCCGAGTCTCTGCCACTGGCCTGATCCGACGCATCACATCCTATGCATCCATCTGCTGTGTAACTGTATCTGTTGTTCTGTTGTATTTATGGAAGTCCGTCGTGGCCAATGGCGAGAACACTGGCGGATTGGGCGGTGGATCACAATCTATGCGAGGGCGGCTACTGTACTGCACGTGATGTGTGTCGATGGACTTAGTCTCCAGTCTGGGAATTGTAAACTTATAGCTGCCTCGGCGTCCAGTTCGTTTTCTTGACTTCCCGCGCCCGCTGGATTAATCAGTGACCCCAAAGTCTGGTGCCTTGTCACCACGGTACTGCCGTGCAGACTCTCAAAGCGTTGTTCAGTCCCATCGCCCGAGCAGATATTCGGTAGTACAATTTCGTTGAGCAAGTACCGCTCCATTTCATTCAATGCTTCCAGTACAATCATCGTGCTATGCCTGATCTCCCGCAGATTTCTCTCACTGATATTTGATGCCTCGCACGCACTGGTGCCAGCGATAAGGAAGTCCTTGTTGAAAGGGACTATGTTGTCGCCTTGGCACGAGTCTCGTGGGATTTATCCGGGCCAGCAGATCCTCGGAATTTAACTTTCGTACTGCCCGCCCAAGCAGTCTCCACGGCGGGAAGGTACCCCCGCTTCACCTCGGCTAGCAGTGAGCACCTACTCTCAGTCTGTATTGACAAGCGGCCAGCGTGTACACAGCCATAAAGCCGCAAGCGTCAGTACCCAATTTCCATCCCTTTCCCCCACCTCGCCAGATAATGCGCTTTCAGACCATCCTATGCTTGGTGGCGCTGCTCGGCGCAGTCCAAGGAAGCCGCGATGCCAAGCATGAGTGTAACATCAAGGCGTGGGTCCGAGCTCCGGATCTCGTTCCGAATACCATCGTGCAGGGCGATGCGCGAGTCAAAATAAGCGCCGGGTGCCCGGCTATTGACAACGTATCGTTGGGACTGCGTTTCAAGGAGAGGTCCTTCGTGAAAGCTTTGTGCGGGTCTCATCCCCTGATTCGGTTGCTCTTCGTTGATATGTCGTCTCTCGTTCCAACAGACGTTCCCGGGATGACGTGAAGTGGCTCAATCCTCAGCCTGCGAAGTCATTCAATCCTCGCAGCCAGACGCCGTGGGGTCCGACGACTCGGATAGACCGCTTCGCCAACGAGAGCGTCCGAGAGGCACACCAAAAGACATTCACGAACAAGGATCTGTGGATCGTCCGCGAAGAGGAGAGGATGGTCTTTGAAACAATGCAACCCTTTGACATCGGGGTTAGGCGCCACGGCACTCTTCGCGACGCCGTTCAAGACTTTTTCGTCCTCGTTCCATCCACGAATTTTCCTCCGATCTTGAACGTTTGGAAGAATAGGCAACCATTGCAGGTGAAAAATCGCGAGGTTGGTTGACTTTGACAGGAGAGATGAACATTACTCATGCTTGGTGCCATGTCAGATCACGGACGCCGAGTGGATTTATGAATACTTTGCTCAAGTGGCCTTTACCGATGGTACGACGAAAGAGGTATCTGCAGGATATACAGCGTTCCAACCACTACATGAACCCTCTCATGCTGCTCAAGTGCCAAACTCAACGGTCGTAAGACTCGAGGAATTAGGTGTTACGAAAGAAAGCCTTGCAGAGACTCAGAGCGCTCCTATCGCAAGTTACTCGATTGAGATCAGTGCTAATCCTGGCCTGGTATTTTCTGCAGGTACGAGTCTGGGCGATTTGTGTCATTTTCCTCCTATTAATGAAGCCACGCTAGGAAGGCGTCATATTCTCACCGGAGTGGTCACCCGAACTGGGTTTGCGCGCACCTTCCATGCGGGACTAACTTTTGGGATCGGCATAATCCCAAACTGCGCTCTAAAGTGGGCCGTCAAGTACGATGTAACGACGCCGGACATCAACCAATGGCACTTCGAGCCAGTAGCCATGTTGCGTACAACGTTGGACCGCGGCAAGCCAGCCCATGGCTATCCATTGCATTCATTCCGGGGATTTTTTCCGGTCATCGTTGTGATGCCGAATTCGACCGAGGACGAAATCCAAGCACACGAGATCGTCACCACAAGCGCCAATTTCACGTTTTCCATCGAGGTGGACGGGGCGCACATCCCCGACCTCGACACATATTACCAGACCATCGTCAACGCGCTCACGATTCGCATGGGAACCCCTTGCTCAGAGGACGAACTCGACGATCCGGATGGCCCGACCGGCAAAACTGACCCTGTTGTCCCGGGCCCACAATTCGAGGATGATGAGGAAGCTTGGGTACCTTGGTACTCTGTGGGGCGGCCACCCAGAGCTTATCCTTTGATATGGCGCACGTATACAGGCCGTGTTCCAGTCGTCATACACGCCCACGAAGTCACGGGATCCCAAGGTCGGCTGCATGGGAGCGCAGACATGTCGGGTCAAGTGGTGCTGTCAGCGGGGCAGGCTCACGAACGCCCTGCCTTGATACACTATCTCGACGAGGGCGCGCGTGGACCCGTTTTTGTGGATCCTAGTGTTGTCCACGGGCTCCTGACACAAAAGCCTGCAGAACGACAACTTCGCGCGCCGGTGCTCGAACCAGTGACGTCTTCCCCACCGAGAGGAGAAGAGCTCGTTTCTCGCTATTACTGCTGCGATGGTCCCGGAAATCCCAAAATATATGTTGGTGAGACCTGGGCTCTAAAGGTGGCCAACAAGGGTTAGGAATGAGTGGACGAGCGCGGGACGTCTGTCGCCGCACGGCTCACATCCGGATCAATGAAACATGGCGGTAGCAACAGCGTAAATTCTGTAGTATGAGTAGCACTACGTCATCAATCATTTCTGCAGTTCAGCAAATGAGGGCTACAATACTTCGTGAAATGTCGAAAAACAGGGACTGGATCATCTCCAGATCTGAGATCTTGTCTATGAACTTGCAAAATGACACCTGGAGATTATGGAGTAACACACATGAGAGACCAGAACGAGAAACTTGCAGGGTGTTTGTGCAGCGCAAGTATATCACATTTCGGAGAAGAGAAATTGTCGCATTTGAGCATTAGCATGACAAAATTCAATCACGTCCCCGACCCGGGTGGTCGACTTTACCCAGACCAAGTTAGCGGAAGACGCTCCACCATGGCACGTTCCCAGAAACCTCACTCTGGCTTGCACACTGGTATCTACAAGAATATCGTTACTGCAGCAGAGT
The DNA here is from genome assembly GCA_038089215.1 of Tylopilus vinaceipallidus. Lineage (NCBI taxonomy): Eukaryota > Fungi > Basidiomycota > Agaricomycetes > Boletales > Boletaceae > Tylopilus > Tylopilus vinaceipallidus. Next base: position 8,411 of record JBBPKK010000552.1, read on the forward strand.
AATGCCCACAAACAGATAGTTACCGCTCCAGTGGTTCCACTCAAATATGTGTTGGCAAGGCTTGGGTTCAAAAGGTGGCCAACGAGAGCGATGAAAGGTAGCCAATCCGTTTGGGCGGAAAGGTTCTAAATCCGATTCTGCGAGTAAATCGAGTGTCCCGTGTTGCCAACCGCAACGCATACATACAGCCATGTCTATGAAGTCCGTTTTGAATTACACCCGATGGCCGTAATGAGCATAATGACGCCGACGAGCCCCGACGCCCCGAGTGCGCGCATCATGCCACTCTCCGCCGCAGCCTCGTCCTGCGTCGGACGGCCGTCGGTTTCCGGGGAACGCCGCTCCTTGGCGCTCGACGTCGTCCAGGACGTGCCCGCACTCTGGAACCCACCTGGCTGAGAATAGGATTGGGCCCCGCTCGACTGTGGCGCAGCACCGGGTTCGGTTCGGCGGTAACCCGTCGCTCGTTGGACGAACGCGTTCAAGAACGGATCTATGCGCTGTGGGCCCGACTGTGGACGGTGGTGCGCGTGCTCGGAGAGGTAGTCGTGCCGGGCAGCGTGAGGGTGCGTGCCCATGGGGTCGCGCGGCCGGTGTCTGGGGTGGTTGGGCCAAAAGTGGGCGGAGCCGCGTTGTTGAGAGGGTCGTGCGGTCGTTGCCTGGGGATGCTGCCCCGAAGCATGGGGGGCACGGAAAGGGAAGCCCAAGGCGCGGTCGTATTCGCGGCTGCAGCGTTTGGGTGGGAGGCAAGTGTGGATGTGGGTGGGCAAGGCAAGGCGAGAGACGTACCGTTTTCTGTCGTCGCCCAGGATTGCGTACGCCTCGCTCACGGCGTGGAACTTGGCTTGCGAAGCAGTGTCTTTGGCGACGTCTGGATGGTGCTTCTTGCTCAGCTGCCCGCGGGAATGAGCATGAAGGATGCTAGTGTTTTGAAAGCATGGATCTTCACCTGATAGTAGCTTGTCTGCGAGGGAAATCGTCAGTAGGGCCCATCGATTGGCGCGGTTCGGTACCTTGATTTGGGCCTTGGTAGCGGTCCGTGGAACAGAAAGGGTTGCATAATGATCAACATGTTTCCTCCGAGTGCAGGGCGAAGACGAAAATTGACGTGTGCCGCAAGAAATAGAATACAATGGCCCAGCTCTGGAGGTCATGAGACGAGATGCGGGTGTGCATGGCGAGCATTTCACCATGGCCGATGTGCAAGAGATAACATACGTGGGAACAACATACTTGGATGGGAATGGTCCACTTTCCGGTTTGACCCCGACCTTTTCGCACCAACACGCCGAGTTGCTTCACCATCCCTTCGAAAAACATGTTGCAATACATCTTCTTCTGGAGGGGACGCTTCAACACACCCGTACGTCGTCGCTCCACTCTGACTGACCTCGGCCACCGCTGACGCACCTTTCCCTGCTCGCATGTCTCGCCCATATTTTCTCGCGTCGTATATTGCATTCATGAACTCGACCGTCATGCGGCGGCACCCCAACAGGTCATGCGGCCCATGGCACCATTCATTGCCGCCTCCGGCCTCACCTACTACCTCGTCAGCCAGTTGCAGGACATGGGTGTCCATGGTACGTTTACTTGGCCTCTTCTTTTCTTTCTCATGATTTACCCTATTGCAGCGGAAGTCTACGCCAAAGACCCAAAGAACCCATACGCTGCACAAATCGCAAGGGAGGCAGAGTCACACCATTAGCCATTTGTACACTAGTATGATCGAATCTTGCTAGGTACCCAAGGTAGACCTTTCGTGTCGTTCGTCTCGCCCTCGAACTGATCATTGGACCTGTACTTCAAGGGATAGAGATATTGCGCGGCGTAGAATCACAACTATTCTCCTACCCCACGCTTGACTTGTCATGTCCTCCCGCTTGGCTTGTCCAGCATCCAAGATAGAATACGCAATTCACCTTGCCTGATGCATGTTCTATCGTTGTTTGAGACCGGGTTCCTCCTAACCTTCGCTAGCTAAAGCGTCACGTAAATCATTACTGGCTAATCATCCCGATCATCTCTTTGTTTATCCCTCTCCCTGGCAAGCCTTCCCTTCCCTCTAGCCCTATCGACATATTCCCAATCTTTCTTCGCAGCAACGAACAGCTCTCCGCTGTCGTCGTAAGCGCTGGAAAACCTTTCTACTTCGAGTGCGAACTGGGCACTCCCAATCTCATTCCAGCACTCCGCCGACATTTGCCTGACCCCCGCCAGGAACTCGGAAACGATCGCGAGGTTATGTCCCACGAGGAGTGTATGTGCAGACATTTCGTGCGTGTGAAGGAGGTGATGCACATACGCCCGAGTATACGGCTTCTCATACCGCACGTCTGTTTCACCACCTGGGGCGGCGTACGCATGATGATCGACAGCGCTGTGCAGAATGTACGACGACGGTGTGCGGGGCGAGCACGCGATGCACAGGCAGATCTGACGTTGCATCCCATCCCCATCCCCGCTCACACCCTCGCCTGCGCCCACTCGTGCGTCTGCGAGACGCCCAAACTGGCGAGCATAAACGTGCTCGTACAAATTGTGCCCCAACGGCCGCCGTGCGTCCGCTGCGTCGCAGGCGGGCGCGGGGAAGACAAAGTCGAGCGCGATGCCGAGGTTGGCGGCCTGCATGGCCCACCCGACGTCGAAGAGATCGATGCCCACGTCCCGAATCAGACGGAGCATTTCGTGTGGCGACCGCACGCCTGTCACGAGGCGCGGTTTCCGCTCGGAAAGCGCGCCGAGGGACGCTTTGAGCAGTGACACCACGTGTGGCGGCACGGCGGGCTCGGCCAGCGACCAGACGCGCGACGTCGTCAGGCTCGCCTCGCCCAACGTGCTCGGGGCCAGCGCCTCCACGATCGGTTCTGGATGCTGCAGCATGTCCGGACGCTCGGGCTGCAGAAAGTCGTCGGGCAGGCATTGATACTGTGACGTGTTTGGAACCGGCTTGGCGCCGCGCAGGACAGCGAGGTCGGCTGCGTAGCCTGAGATGCCGTCGTCGATGCAGCGGAGCGGCTTGACTGCTTCCGCCTCGGGGCCGTGGAGGGTCTCTGAGAGCCCGTACGCGAACGCCTCGCGCGCGGGTATCGACGTGCCGCCCGCCATGTGCACAAAGACGTTGAGCGGGTGCCGAGCCAGTCGCGGCGCGTGTGCGTCCACCGCGCCGGCGTCCGACTCGGGCAGCGGCCGCAGCATGTCCGCGACCCACGCCGCACTCCGCTCGATGCTCTTCGTCACGCGCTTTTGCGAATACGGCGGCGGCGTGAACGGGGTGTCGGTGAGCGCAAAGACGACGTCGGGTCGCATCTTGTCAACGTACATGCGCCAATCCGATAACGTCACCTAGTCGACAAAAAGGAGGTCGCCGATCGATCATGAACATTGTCAGACGCGCATGTCGTTTGATTTCACCAAAGATAGACGCAGACCTTCTTGACACCCCGGACACAGTTGGCGGACACGTGGGTGTTGCCGTTGGGTGGCATCTCCCGCATATCGAGGGGATCCCGAAGACAGAAGGACGTGATATGCTTATCCTTGTCGAACCCCAAGAACGTATGCAACGGATGCGGACCGTCTTGTAAGGTCGGAATCGGGGGAATTTGCTCCAGACTAAAGTCAGCACGAGCATCAAACAGACGTCAGACCAACAGAACAAGAAGAAAAAAAGTCCACGGTCCAAACGCGATTCAGCGTCGATTCGTCAGGCCAGTCGAGGTGATGTAAAGGAAAGAAAAACTTACAACGACTCGAACGGAACGTTTATCCACCGGATCGCATCTGATCCGTTGGTGTGATCGCGCGAGAAATGGGAGACGACGCCACGAGAGGTGCCAACGAGAATGTTGGGCGTGTCCATCGTGATGCCCGTCGAGCTCGTTGACACGTCTCCGCGAGTGAGGGTGAGTTGGCCCACCCTCGGACCGAACTTGGGGATGGAGGGCGGAAGGGTCAGCATGAGCGATGGGAATTGCATCGTCGGGTCAATCTGGGGTGGCGACAAGCCTGTGGATCGCGCCATCCACACGGGTGATCGGCTCACCCTCGAACCGGAGGAGTGGCCTGATTTTGAAATGAGCGAGCTGGACAGGTGACAATCGCGTAAACTACGCCAGCGGTTGGTAAATGCGGGGGAAGGGCTCCTATGCAAAGACTCGCACGTGTTGTGTTCGATCGACATTCAAATACTACCACACCTAGAAATTATGATGGGCACACATCACCCCTCGGAACAAGACAATGGTCGAGTCCCGGATTCGCATAGGCGTTCATTGCAAGTTCTAGGATTTACATCCGGTGCCTACGGCCTACCACCTCACCACATTTCCAATGATGCGAATAAAATACCTCGGCAGCGCCAACCAGTGCAGATGACGTGGAATATGAATTGAACACGATTTTCTGACAGAACCTGAGCACAGTTTCACCTGGATGTGACTTGAAAGTGGTTGTACCACTTGCGGACTTGCGAATGCCTGTGCATGACAGCCGCACACCAATCGATCGATGATGCATAATTTTTAGCCAGCAACATCAATGCAGTTATCCGGTTGATAAGCTGGGATGACGCGCTGACATCCTGTCGAAACAGATGACCTTCCTGCATCCCTGCGTCATCCAAGAGAACAAATGATAAACTTGTCGCACGAGGGATCGACTGGCCGGTACGTTCCACCCTGCAGCTGGCATGTAACACTGACGTGGTAAATTACTTAAAACGAATGTTGATTCGTGGCATCCCGCCATGCAAATGAATCAGGGTGAATAGACGATGCACTCGTCCGCGGAATCCACTTGTTATTCCAAAAAGAATGACGCACCCCCAACCAAGTGATTCCGTTATTGCGTTCACGCTTCCCTTCCCGTGACGGGATGGCGTCGGCTACTGCAATGCCCTCCGCGCCACTATTCTCGCGTGTTATCAAGAGGCAAAAACAGAGGCGTTTGTACGCTTAGTACATGTAAAACATCATACCGGGAGGGTGCTAGGGCTGTGCAAGCGCACATGCCACAGGGAAAACAAGGGTAGCAGCTTCAGGGGCAAGATACGGGTGAACTGCGGGGTGGGCTAGAGGTAAGGGTCACGGTGACAGGACAAGCATGAGTAGGGACGGACGAAATGAGGACAGAGGGTGAGGGCGGGCGAGAGCGGACGATTAGTTGCAAACGCAAACGTGGGCATGTCATCCGCCCATACTTGCGCTTGGATGCGGACCTGCTTCGGAGCGAGACGGCTCAGGCGAGTAGGTGAACGCGAGACTCTGGATGGATGCAGGTATAACACTGGCGTGCAGCTGCGAGGATGAACGCATCGTGCTCACGTTCTCAGGCACGGGGACTGCAGCGAAGCGAACAAGCAAACCTGAGCATGGCAAGAACGGCGAAATCATGATACTGCGGTGACGTTGTTGTGTTGGGGGAAAAAAAAGACTATTCAACCATCAGATCGGTCACCGGGGCCGTTTGGCAGGGCGACAGGGCATGTCAACATGTCAAGCACATCCCTTGAAAAGTTCCACTTTCTCCGAATTGTTACTCTTTTACGTAAGCTCTCCATTTCTCGGATCCTGCCGAACCAGGTGTCGATCGATTCGACTGTCATGCACACATCGGCGAGAAATTATTCCAAGTTACAATTTCAAGTTTCAGTGTGACACTGACATGAGCCCCGAAGGGATTTGTCGCAACGCCGGCCAGCCGCCGAAAAAGCGGTGGCGACACCATTTAAAAGTGGCCCACCACAGCCCACCATATCCATCGCCCTCACTTTCATTAGATCCATTCCCAGATCGTTTACTCACAAATGGTTGACTGGAAATCGCTAACCGAGATTCAGATTGACTCCAGTGGGTTTGGATACTTGACCCACGAGATTTCTACTGACCATAGACGTTACTTGCAGTCGCCTTCAATAACTTGAATCATGCATTCATTGGCCTCTACATGCAAGTCATATTTTGACTTGTGCATGTATTCACCACTCATTTATGCTATCTTAAGATGGGAGTTTCTCACGTCGCTGAACTTCGAGTGGCTGTTCATCTGTGGCAAGAAGAAGTTCAGATGGCCCTTGGTAGAATCGTCCGCGTGTTTCCCTAGGGTATTCCCTGACGAGCCTCGTCAGATATTCTATTTTGCGGGCCGTTATTGTCTATTATTCATGCTCATCGGACTGTGGGTCTGCTTCCTCACTAATTCGAGTGTTCCTTATCATGTTTCACGCAGTCTCATCGCCCTCAACATCAGAACGGAAATCAATTGCCAGGCCTTGTATACATTTCTACAGGTATTCGGAAACGCCACTGTTGGTCTAGTGAGCATAAATCTGTCTATTCGAACGTAGGTTTTGTTCAACAAAATCCTTTTATATCGTTTCTCACATTCTTCAGAATGGCGGTGTGGGCAAAGAACAAATATATTGTGATCTTCCTGGTCTTGGTCATTCTTGGCCATTGGTCGATCCTGATGCGCGGTGAGTGGTTCGATAATTCATTGATGTTTATTTACTCCAGCCACTAGGGGTGCTCGTCAAAGCTGCCTGGATTGAAGGCGCTTGTGTCATGACATACACCAACAATCAAATATTTGCACTTAGTTTTATATATTCCATGGTTTTCGATTTCATAGTCTTGTGCCTGACTGCCTGGAAACTTGCGTTCCCTGCTAATGGCCGGTCTCAGCTCATTAAGCTCGTATTTGGTGATGGATTGATTTACTTCATGATCGCGTAAGTCTGTCACCTAAATAATCAATGCGTCGAAGGGCTCATCCATTTCCGCAGATTTTTGGTGAACGTAGTCGCAACTGTGGGCAAACTCATCCCTCGTCTCGCTATCAGAAGTCATCCTGACTGATTATTGGCCATGATCATAGATTTTCATGATACTTAACTTGAATGTGGTCATGTCCATCATTGCAAACGTTCCCGCTGCAATTATATCTACTGTAAGCAGACCCGCTGGATTACTTTCCGTATACCGCCTCACCGTACGAGATCAGATTGTGGCGTCACGAGTGGTCCGAAGACTGACAAACTTCGTTTCTTCCGGTCCGGAGGTATTTAGGTTGGCGCGTTTACAACAGTATCTAATTCCGCTATCCTGATGCAATTCCAACACAGCACCGCACTTCAGTCAACGGTTGCAATCCGCACGCCTCCGTCCAGTCATCACATATCCGTGAAACAGGGGGACGGCGTTCACATACAGGTCTGTCTTTCCAAATTTAGTGGTAATGCCGATGCTAATCCGTTTGGCGGTCCGTTAGATGGAGTCCTTCGTAAACCCTCCGGATGTAGAGTATGGTGTCACAGGAAAAAGAATGCGAGGCGACGAATTCGATACCGAAGTAAAGCCCGTCGACGAATTCAAAGCGCCCTCGTACTAGACCCACAGCCCATCACACCACCAAATTCGACACTTCGCGTCCGATACCAACTCGTAGTCTGCATTTCGCAGCACCTTGCCGACCGTTATGGCTCACCAAAAGAATACTCCCTCTCGTTCCGGAATACATTTTCGTGGCACGTTCAACTCATTCCTGGGCAGTACATGGATTGCAACCATATTTTCGTGCCCCGCAGCACATTAATTTAGTACATATTGTGGATCACGTAGCCTATATATGAATAAGACACGAAGATAGGGATTGTGTTGCAAAGGATATCAACAGCATCACGAACACATTGATAACCCTCACTATGTAAACATACAACCTGTTCGAGACCACAGTCACCCTAGATTCTTGTTGGGAGGACTACCATCGTAGGTACAGAAGTGACCAGTTTTTCAGCGTTTTTCCTGTAGCATCATTAATTCGTCACCTTTCCTCTTACTTTATGAACCAGGAGGTGTGGAATTGTTTCTCTAACAGCTGAGCAGAAAATGTGACTTCTTAAGTCATTGTGCCAACCTACGGCACGATGCCGGGGAGCCTTGTCACATTCGAGTCACACCTACTGCTTTGAGTCTCCGCTTCGGCAAGCCTGCTGCACTTGATCATCCGAGTCAACGAGCACAGAACAATCTGGGTACGGATGGTTACTAGAGAAACTATACCGAAAAGTATACGATATATACTCCTCGTGAACTAGACATTCTATGTACTTTTATATTAAATGACCAGACCTACATGTGGTAGGCTTGACGCGCCGCTCCCGACAACACTGTCCAATATCGACAAACCATGACGTGTGTAGACCCTGGGCCTGGTCCAATGACGCGTTGATTATTGCCCCAGTTTGCAAAGCGATGCGGAAAACGCTTTTCCATGGCCGTGACCCCACCAGCACACGGCTCAGGTCGGGAAGAGCTGGGGTTGCAGTGAGGTGCGGTTGCAAGCATGACAGTACAGGCTTCCGACGCCCGAATTTTGGAAAGCATTTTCCGCATTGCTTTGCAAACTGCTGCTTCAAAGCTTCACCACTGGCCAGTCCACTGATAACCCCCCACTATTACATGATAACAGATCAGGTGATACTTTTGTATTGATTCCTGTAATTCGTGGACCAATCTTTCGAATTGAATGAAAAAGATGTAATGCAGTACATAGACTCCATCAGATCACTCATTCATAGCTCACCTCCTACTCAAGAATTGTACATGATACTCATATCCACGTATTGAGCTACTGCTATGGCACTAGCTAAAAGTTTCCTATATTTTTAGCGCTTGTGCGTACAGCAGAATAAGCAAATCAGCAAGTTGGTCGTTGCAATACCCACTGGCCACATCTGTACCAATGATAGTACGGAGAACACCAGAGATGTTGCATATTCACACTACCACGCGGCAGACTAGTAAATAGCATCAAAGCAGGATCCAGTCGAGCGGAAACGTGACCTATGCGTAGGGATACCCAAAGCATCACCGCACTGGCCCCCATGCCCACAGTGATGAGGACGGCCCCGGCGCGTACACTGACAGACACCGTCTCAAGTACCAGGCAATTGGGCACCTGCAGGTAAACAGCCCAGTTGTCGTGCGCATATGCGCAGGCAACGCGACGGAGGTGCCGAACATGGAGCGGGCCAGTGCTGATCCTTGAACTGACCCGGACGCGTTGGCGGGACGTCCACTGGGCGAGCGTTGGGGTGGCCGGGGTGTCGCACCGTCGCCGCTGGTGCTTGCAGCGCCACGGTGACACGGTCCAACGAGCAGACATCGACGCAAGGCTGGGGGTGAAGGGCAGCGACACCCAAACGAACGCGGTGGCGAGGCCCTCCCACGGGCAACGTTGTGATGACGCATGAGGGGTTAGAGCGACTGTATATATGTGTTGAAGCAGCTGACGCAGTGTGCTGAAGGTAACCCCGCGCGTCGATCTTTCAAGCGCAGCGAAAAACGCTCACGGGGCAACTCCGCGATCATCGCCTCCGGGCGCCATGACACTCACTTCACTGCATCATTGTACTGACAACACAGCGTACAAAAATTTGCTCGTGTATCCCATATGCACAACAGATACAATTTATGTACAGCCATAAACACGGCCCCCATCTAGAGCACACCACGTCATGATGACGGAGGACGTCCGGATGATGAGGTGGTGTACTAACAACCGAAAGCTAGCTGGAGCGGTGAAATGAACCATGCTACAGTGTAATCCTTAACTAATTAATCCATGTCTATACCATGCTATGTAGTGCATCTGCACATCTAAGGTATATGATGCAAATAGTGAGGGTGCCACTCAGTCGTGAAGTGCAGCGGAGCATTATCCAGCGTGAAATGACGTGGGCAGACCATGGAAACGTATACCCTTGGCTGAAAAGAAGTTTAACAGTGATCTCGAGAAAATAATAAACAACTATACCGGTATAAACGAATAACAAAGCGACTAAGAGTCAACAAATGATGACTAGTCAATTAGCAGCGTGCGCTGTGGAAAATTGAGCAAAAGGGAGTGCGGGTCGATAGGCATCAGCGGCGAGGCGTAAGCAAACACAACCGAGGCTGCCAGCTCCCTCTCGACACGTGGTGCAGTGCAACCACACAGATTTGGTCGAGCTGGATGCCATGTGGTCCGACATTCCATTCCGCATAATCTGGATCGTATGGCTCGTCTCGATATTTCTAGAGACAGTGCATGTCAGAATGCATACAGCTCTTGCAGCCGATCATGACCAACCTCGAAAAGGTCCCGAATTCCTGTTGCAACTGCCTCTGCCAATTTAACACGTGTAATCGGAGCGCGCGATTTTGTCCAGTCCAACGCCGCAAGCGTCTTGGACCAAGGTCTGTACCCGGGCCACTGGAATCCAGGCAGTTCGGTTTTTAGCCATATCAAAACTTATCGCTGAGACTGGGAACTCACCTTGATACGCAGAGTGAAGGTCTTCTTCCCCATATGACTAAAGGCCTGCGTGCGATCCTTCATACGAACATAGCCGCCTGTTTTATTCAAAATGTCGGTGATCGGAATCCCAGTCTGTTCCGGGTTCTCCAAATTGAAGGGAATAAATGGGTGCTGTTCGGGGGTGGACATGCTGCTAGTTGTGTATCGTTCTTGAGGAATCAAGGGGCCTCTGCCAGGAACGACCGAGTTGCTGCGGCTACGCCTGCGTGAATCCGCAACTGTGGAATTCGCTTGATCATGGCGGCGAACCACTCGGCGCGCTTCCTACTTCTGGGTCAGCTGTATTGTGGCGCACGTATGTCATACAGCACTAACTGAGTGCTCGTCGTCGGCAGACAACGGCAACAGTCGCTTTCTCTCGGGCGAGCTCGGAAGAGGACGAGTTGAGCTAGAGGCAGAATTCTGATTGGAGGTCGTCACAGGAGAGGGGTGGCTGTGGTATCCGGCGTCGATGGGTAACTCCGCCCTCGCTGTGTAAACGATCGCCCCATCCTGCGTAAAGCTTTCAGTAACGGGATGTTGGGCCCTCGTTTCAGTCTCGTACGTAGCTCCGCCACGATCCGGCGTGTAGAGCTGTGTTGACATTGGGTAGGGATAGACAGGTGTCGAGTGACCCTGAGACGTCTGAGCAGCATGGATATAGTCAGGAAAGTCGCCAGTCATCTGCAGTGCGCCATGTGACAAAGGTTGTTGAGAATAGTCGTAGACATGTTCAGGAGGGGCGAACCCATACTGGGGCGGGAAATAGTAATCGAATGGAGAATAAGGAAAGAAGAACGGAACATTGCCCTAAGCATTAGTGGGTTCGTCAAGAAGTATAGCACTATAAGAGAAAGTGAACCTACACTGGCAGGTGTGGCGTAAGCCCCGACACCATGGTCTTGTAAGGAGGTACTTGGGAGGGGATTATCAGGACTGGGCTGATTCAAGACATAGTTCGTATCCTGCAGGTTAGGAAGGGTAGTTGCGGTGTTTCCAGAGTTATGGCAGGAGCAGACCTGCACATCGTGAACATGTAGTAGATTCGCGACGGGGTCGTCTGCGGGTTGGGGTTGAGAGCGACTGCTCTGATCACTGGTTGTGGCGCCCGGCGCCCAAGACTGATCCGATTGTTGTGCGACAGGGGATCCTGAACCACTCTCAGAATAGATTCGGCTTGTGCTGGGATAATAATAGGGGCTGGATAGGGAAGTAAGTCAATAGCTTGCTATCTAGTGGTAACAGACACTTACTCTTGTTGCGAAGTCATAGTGAGTGGAGATACTTGATAAGGGGGAACATGCGGCAGCACACGCATAGAGTGCTTTAAATAATCGGATATCTTTCCGGAAAACGCTTTGGCCAACGAGGAAGGATGATGGAATGCGCAGATCAAACGGGGTCCAATTTAGCAGGTCGTGGTTTTCCAGTGCATCCCGTTAATATACTAGACGTGACACCACGCGGAGTCTAATTTTCATTGAGAAGCACTGGTGCAGGGGAGAAGCGTGTGGCATAGGCACCCGCAGACAATGCACAAGGGGGCAGTGTTCCCCAGTGCCAGTGCGGGTGGATCGGTGACCTTTGGTACGATGATTGGTTCATTGCGGTACGGGATGTAGCCCTTAGCCTCGGGTACCGGGCGGGGGAGGCGCAGAATGACGTCCGGTGGTCCCAGCATTCACACCGCTTTGGCGGCACAGCAATTGAGGGGGCCGGCGCTAAGGGGCAGGGAATACGGAACTACCTCCGAGGTGGCCCGGAAAACTGGCGGCACAGCCCCCGCAGTGTTGCATGCATGTTGGCCTATGAAACGAGTCCCCTCATGCGAGAATGTGAGGCGGAATGTAGAGGGGTATGTGTACATGGGTACATGCTGTATGAAGACAAGAGATACTATTTCCAGAAAAAATGTCCATTTTTAGTGCTAGGTTTATTCGCTGACCCCAAAACCATGTTCAAATCATTGGTCGCGTAGACTCGGGTGCCACGATTGATGAAGGAGTACTTACTGAACGCATCGGCAATATTACATGACGAGACCGAGGAAACCGTAAGTGCTGCGTACTACATGCTACGCGCTACTAGTACGCAGTCAGTCTGGATGTCGTTATTTGCAAGACGCCACGCGTTTTAGTCTGTCTTCACGGCAAAAAACAATAGCAGGCTGTGAAGGTTCAGCGAGGTCTGAATCCGAATAGTCTGGCGGGATTCGCGAAGCCTTGTTGATCCGTCTCACGGATCGTGGCTTTGAGAGCAGCTTATGTAACCTGTTTTCCTCCCGCGAGCTTGAAGCTGGCACGAAGAGAATTTGTATGTATTTATTACTTTGGCTGGGTGGCCATCCCCGAGAGAAAAAAAGGACATGTACG